>CAUYRT010037238.1:0-26261 GCA_963574885.1 Lepilemur ruficaudatus
CTGGCCAACTAAAAATATATATATAGAAAAAATGGGCCGGGCATGGTGGCGCATGCCTGTAGTCCCAGCTACTCGGGAGGCTGAGGCAGGAGGATCGCTTGAGCCCAGGAGTTTGAGGTTGCTGTGAGCTGGGCTGATGCCACGGCACTCACTCTAGCCCAGGCAACAGAGTGAGACTCTGTCTCAAATTTAAATAAATAAATAAAAAATAAAGTGCACACGGAGTTGGGCGAACGTCACCACTATCCCATTCCAGACATTTTACTGTCCCCACGCCCCATGCCCAACGGCAGTCACTCTCTGTCCCCTGCCCCCGCCCCGCCCCTGGCCACCGTCTGTCTGCTTTCTGTCCCTGCGATCTGCCGATTCTGGACGTTTCACAGAAACAGAATCTCGCGCCCGTGGCCTCTGCGTCTGGCCTCTGTCACTCAGCACGGTGCTTCCAAGGGCCGTCGGTGCCGTAGCACCTGTCGGAACGTCCTTCCTTTACGCGGCTGAACGCCGTTCCCTCGCGCAGACGGCCACCTGTCGCCCCCCCAGCGGCGGGAGCACGGTCGCGCCTTTGTGGGTCACACGCCGGGAACAGTGTGAGCCGGCTCTCGTCTGAGCCCGCTTATTCTTAATTGCCTGATGTTATTCTTTCAACCTGCTCACTTTTTACAGTTAAGTAAATGTGCCCAAAAGGTAACTTGCTGTCCCCATCGTGAACAGAAAGCCAGGAGCCCCTCGACACGAGGAGCCGCCCGAATACGCTCCATACGCTCTGTGGAAATACACGACGGTTCAGGTGACGGCGGGACACTCAGCAGCCAGGGAGCCGCGCCGGCGCCGGGGGGGGGGGGCCCTCCCCCGAGGGTCGCAGAGCCCTGCAAGCAGAGCGGCTCTCCCCCTCGGGGCTTCCGTGTTCTCTTCCGTCATGCCAGTCTGCCCCCACACCCCAGATCACGTCACAGACCACTCTGGAAACACTATCGTGGTGGCTAAGACTTCGGCTCTGGAATCAGCTGTGGGTTCCAATCTTGACTCGAATCAGCCGCTTGCTGGCTGTGTGACGTGGCCAGGCTGCTTTGCCTCTCTGTGCTCCGCCTCCTGGTCGGATGGGGCAGTGGAACAGCACCTTCCCTGGAGCGAGGGGCCGCCTGCAAGGGGCTGCCACAGAGCCAGGCACACAGTGAGCTCCACAGAGGTGTGTGACGATAGTTGCTAAGGAGCCCCAGAGATCAGCCTCCAGCCCTGCCTCGTTGTCTTAGGCTAAGGAAGAAGCAGAGACCAGAGAGGGAAAGCAACTTGGCCAATGCTACCCAGCCAGCCAGCGACGCTCACGATTAGTTCCTGTCCCCCCAGTCTCCACTGAAGACCCTTTTGAGTGACTCCACAGTGGGGCCTGAGCAGCTAAGAACCAGGAGTTTCATTCTACCTGCACTTATTAAGCACCTGCTGTGTACCAGGCCCAGCACCTCACACAGACACAGCCTCACCCTCTGAGAGTTCACCCCACAGACCGAGAGGAAATCAGCATTTATAGAAATAGTCACAGGACAGAGGCAGGTGCAGGGGCTGCAGATGCCCAGAGATACCTCCTGACCGCTGGATGGGGCTGTGGTGGTCAGTGAGGGCTTCCTGGAGGAGGCGGTGGTGGCTGGGTTCTGCAAGATAAGGAAGAGTTTCGGGTTCCCTGGGCTAAAGTCTCCAGCCAGGAGAGGCCTCGAGAGAGGCAGATCCTGGTGCTGGGGGGCAGGAAAATCACGTGAGCCAACGTACAGCGACAACCATCATGGCGGCAGTATGAGCTAATGTTTACTTTCTGCGTGCCCGGCCCCTCGCTCATTCCTGACAACCTTCATTATGACCCTGTGAGGTAGGCGTTAGCGTGGCAGGTAATTATATTATTATCTCCACTTTACTGATGTGGAAACCGAGGACCAGAGAGCTTAAGTAACTTTCCCAACGTCACACAGTAATTAGATGGCAGAGCCAGGTCTCCAACCTGGGCAGGCCCTGGAGTCTGGGCCCTTAACAACTCCACATGACAATCTTGCGGGGCTCCCGGCACACAGCAGATACTTAACAGGTTAATCTAAAACGCCAAGTGCCCCAAACCACAGCAGGGTGCTGCTTTCCACCTATGACGACGGCCACAGTGAAAAAGGCAAATAGCAATTGCTGGCGGGGACGTGGAGCGCCAGGAACACGCGTGCCGTGCTGGTGGGGACGCGGAGCGCTGGGAACATGCGTGCCGTGCTGGCGGGGACGTGAGGCGGGCGCAGCTGTGCAAAACGGTCTGGCAGGTCCTCGGAGGGTCAAGCACTCACCGTGTGGCCCAGCAACCCACCCCAGGCATCAGCACAAGAGAAATGAAGCCGCGTCCGCACAGACCTCACTCGCAAACGTCCGCCAACCGATGCGCAAACAAAATAAGGTGCATCCGGATTACTGGACCAGAACCGGCAGCGCAGCGCTGGCACACGCCGCGGCGCGGACGGACCTTGAGAGCGCCGCGCTGCCCGCGAAGCCAGTCGCGCAGGCCCCGAGTTTTGCGCGTGGCTCCACCTACTGAACCGCCCCCGGAGGCCGGCTACCAGAGTGGCCGAGGGACGGGCGAGCGGCTGCCGCGGCCACAGCGCGTCTTCCCGGTGACGAGAGTGCTCCAAAATTGACTATGGCGACGGAGGCACCACTCTGTGACTGTGTTAATACTAAAAGCCAATGAAGTGTACGCTTTAAATAAGAGAATTAATGGTACGTGAATTGTATTGCAATAAAGCTGTTACCAAAAAAAAAAAAAAAGGCAAATGCCATTTATAATCGGTAGGAGTTTGTTTCTTCCCCGCTCACCCTCAAGTCGGGTCCTGCCTCTTTTTGGTCCTGCTTTCCAAGGAGGCTGGGCCACCCTAGGTAGCTCCCCGCCGCCTGGGAGATGCTGGTGAACGCCCAGAGGGCGGACCATGAGTCTGGCCCAGCGCTAAGCAAGTCACGTATGCATTAGCTCATGAATCCTACCACCTTCTAAAGTTAGTGGCATTGCTCTCCCCATTTTACAGATGGGGAAACTGAGGTACAAAGTGATTCGATAACTCAGCCGCAGTCCCGCTACCAGAAAGCAGGGCAGAGCTGAGATTGAAATCCAGACCTCTACAGGCAACATCAGCACCTCTCGCCCTTTGCGTTTGGGGTTCCAAGTGAGAGGGCCCCCGCTGTCCAGCTGGCCACAGGAGCTGACCACGTGTCCCCGGGAGAGCCACAGAGCCCATGCCAGGAGCGCAGGAATGTGGGTGGGCCAAGAGCACGCAGGGCGGGGGACGCATCCCAGGAGTGCGGGGAACTGGCCGGGCTGGTCCAGCTTTTCATCTCGCTAATGAGCCAGGCTGGGGGCGGCCAGACGTGGCACCCCTGGGCCCGAGCCCTGCTGATGGGGCTGAGGTACAGTCCTTCCCCACTACCCTCGCCCACGGAGACAGCAACCACCCACGGAGCCAGGAACACCGGTGCGCCCCCAGCCACCCACCCCAGAAAAGGGAAGGCGCCTGGTGCCGCTGAGAGGACACACCCAGCTCTCGCTCTCTTCCTCAGAAGGCAACATGGGCACGTGTGCTGAGGGCAGTGGCCATCCGGCCGCACCTGCTTGTCACCTGATGAGCAAACCTGGTGAAGGGAAGGCACCACCCCAAGGTCACTTGGGGGGCAGCCCAAGTAGGAGAAAGACTTCAGCGTCTGCAGCCAGCCAGGGTTCAAATTCTGACTTGAGCAGAGCAGTAGGATCTTGAGGAGCTATTTTACATTTCTGAGCCTCAGTTTCATCATCTGTAAAATGGGAGTAATAAGTCCTACCTAGTTAAGCGTGTTGGGCAGGGGGCAGGTAGAATCAGGATCACTTCTGGAAACACCTAAATCAAGTTTCAAAGACAACTCTGGGGTTCAAAGACTGAGCTGGAGGTTTATACCAGTATCCGGGACCCCCAAAGCAGATTCAAGATCATTTCTGCTCTGGATAAGAGTGGGGTCTCCATGGCTATTTCACTAGCACCTAAAACCACCTGGCACATAGGAGGCGCTCAACAAACACTTATTCAAGGCAGGCATGTGAATGGCCTGGCACCGGGCAGGGGCTCCCTCAACGGTGACCATGACCACTTGGTCATGCAATGCAGGTTTGTTGTGCTTTTACTCCCCAAGGGGGTGGCTTTAACCATGACACTGAGCCTTTACGCTGCCCCCTGACCAGCACGGGGCTCTGCCCGTGGGTCCCCTTTCTCTCCTAGGGGCCCCCGCTTGCCTGTGGCACTTGGTCCTATAAAATGGTTCCTTCTAGAAAACAGGCACCGCACAGTGGAGAAGAGACCAAGGTTAACCTCCCCAGGGCTGAGATGCGTCAGCGTCGAGGACCTCCGCTGCACTGGAGGACACAAGGCTCCTTCCAGGGGACCCGTCCCGGTGATGCAAACCGCCATCCCACCAGCAGAGGCCGCGGGCAAAGCCAGACTGCGGATGCTCTGCAGAAGCGTCAAGGTCACGAAGGACAAGGACAGACCGAGGAACTGCCACGGACTGGAGGAAACCGATGAGACGTGAGAACTAAATACAACGAGGGATCCTGGGGACAGAAAAGGGACCTTAGGGGGAAACTGGAGAAATGAGAAAAAAGTTTACTTTAAAAAAAAAAAGTGTGTGTGTAGGGGGCGTTTCTTTGAGGATCCTGGGTTTTCCAGCAAACGCCTCTCGATGGTGGGACGCATTTAGGTTGCCCATCGCGGACAGGCAGGAGGAAGTGGGGTGCTGGGGGGTCTGAGAGAAGCCCCTACCCTGGCCCAAGCCCCACCCCCTCCTGCTGATGGGGCAGGGCCTGGGTGGGGACCCAGGTCTCCACTGGCCAAGAAAGGGCCCTGAGCCCAGGCCAGGCTGCGGGTCAGGGGCTGCCTGCCACGTGGGTTTTGCAAGCCCAGTGGGGTCACCTCAAGCAGACCGAGGCCGTTTCTCCCAAGACTCAGCCCTGGCCTCCTTCTGGTACAAGGAGAGAGAAACAGGGCCCAGGCCGGCTGGGGGGCTGCCTGGCACTGCCCCGGAGCTCTGGGGCTGGGTCTGGGGAGACTCTCCAGGAACAGACAAGGGCATCCTGGCTCGAGCCTAGAACGGGTGCCTCTGCGCGTCCTGGATATATGCAGAGCGGAGGGACTGCTGGGTGGGGCCTGGGAGCCCCAGACAGCACCGGGTGCCCCTGCTCTGTCTCTGGGCATTACAGCATCCGCAGCCACGGCCGACCTGCTTCAGAGGTGGCAGCTCACAGCTGAGAACTGAGAGGCTCTGAGAGGCAGCTGCGAAGTGCAGAGCTGGGATTTGAACCCACAGCTCGGTGGTGCAAGGCGTGGCCCAGCACAGTCCATGGTCCGGTCAGAGGGCCAGCAGGGATGCCCATCAGAGAAGCTGGGGACAGAGCTGGCACCCCACTCACCCACACACCATCAACGCATCATGTGGGCAGAGGAGGAGAGCACGGCTGTCTCGGGGACCCTCACTCCTCACCCCACTGGTCATTCTTTCTGCTTTAATTGCGTGGGAGCCACCATCCTCCCCTGGGAGGGGCAGCATGACCCAGGGATTAAGCACCCAGACTAAAGTCACATGGCTTGGGGTGAGACCCTGGCTCTCCTCTTACCAAGCCATAAATGACTTAGCCTCTCCGAGCCTCAGTTTTCCTGGCTGTAAAATGGGAGTCACTGCAGCATGCACGCCACAGGGCTGGGACGCAGTTAGCTGAGAGTGCAGGTATGAGGGGCTGCCTTGTGTCTGGGATACAAGGGAGCCGGGCTGCGCCTCGACCTGGGTTCACCCTCCAAGGATTTGGGCTCCTTTTAAGGAGCTGACAGAAGCCAGCAACTGAGGCCTGAGGTCAGAATCCGCTGGTACCGAGGAGCTAAAAAAAGGCCCTGGGCCACCCACACCATTCCTGCCGATGCTGGCGCAAGCCGGGGCACGCTCTCGTTCTGCCTCGCGGATGTCGCCTTGCCCAGATGCAGGGAATTCTCAAGCAACCTCGACATTTGGAAGCGTCTCCTCCAGTACCTGCAGGGAGAGGCCGGGGCTGGCACACGGGCGATCAGCCTGTTGGGAGGACGCGGGGTCCCAGGCCCGGGTGGGGATAAATGCACAGCCCGTGTCAGCTGTCTTGGGTGTGGGCTCAGGAGCAGGGTCGGAAGGTTTGGGGGTACAGGGTGTTCCCACTGTTCTGAGAACGCGGCTCTGTCTGCAGGAGGGAAACCGCAGAAGGGGAGGGCCAGGAGGACCCATCGACCCGGTTGATCCAGCAGAACCCGAGAACTGCCCCAGATCCTGGCCTCCCCTACGCTGGTTCCACCCAGGAACAAATGCCCTGCGCATCCCCCTCCAACTGTCCCTACGGCCTCTACCTTGGCCAAGGTCACCCCCGCTCACCTGGGCCAAGGCAACAACCACCCGCTCCCTATTCTGAGAGCACAGGTGAGGTTAAGGCTGGACGACGGTGCCATCAGGTCACGCTGCAGGAGCATCTAAGAGTCGGAGAGACCTGCTTCCCGGCCTCCTGCCCCTCAGGAGACACCCAGACCCTCCCGGGACACCATGAACGGCCAGCCCTCCAGCCAGCAGCGACCAGGAGGGGGGCTGCCTGTGTGGGGGTGGCTTTGAGAGCCACCCTTCCAACTCTACCCATCAAGTCACATGGCGCCACCTGGCCCATTCTCCTATCTTGCTTACGGGGGGAAACTGAGGCAGCCTGGCACAGAGGCGAGAACAAGACTATGCTGTCACTCCAACCTGGGTGTGGTAGGATTCTTATCCTCTGTGCCTCGATTTCCTCCTCTGTGAGACACAGATAAGAACTGATCCCACCGCAGCGGGTGGAGACGATTCAAGATGACCCTGTAAATTAAAGCACTTTGGGTGTGGCGGTCACACTGTGAGGATTAGGATGGCTGGTTTTTATCCTCCTCTGCCTCGTCACTGGAGTGCAGGGGCTCTGCCAGGGAGGGCTCTCTGCCTGTTGCCCACTGTCACGTCCGTGGCACTGAGCACAGGGCTCACCCTGTCGGCAGCAGAACACCTGGGCACGGCGCGCACTACTTCCCCTGTCCCGGCCTTGATTTCCTCATCTGTAACGGGGTCCCCGCATCTGCTCGCGGTGTGACACACAGAAAGATACATTCGACAGGTAGGAAACGTCCCAGGGGGGAGGGGCGCCACGCTGCTTTGCGTGCAAGGCCAGTGCCAGCCCATGGAAATGGAGCTCGGGCCACATTTTTCTAGTAGCCACATGAAAAGAGTAAAAAGAAACAGGTGAACTTGACGTGTGTTCTGTTATTCACCATAAAATATCCAAAACGTGATCACTGTGACGGGTCGCCAGTAGAACACCATGAACCAGCTGTTTGATGTTCTTCTCACACGAAGTCTTCGAAACCCGCCCCACAGCCACACTTCAGCACGGCTCGGCTGTTCTGAGCCCACCTCCTGTGGCCAGTGGTGGTGATACAGGATGGTGTGACCCTAGGTGGGTTGGGGGGCCCCTGTCCCACTTGGCCCTGAGGCTGCGGTGCCCGTAGCTCGTGGGCACTGCTGTGACAAAGCTCATCAGCTCTTGGAGCATCTCTCCACCTCACTCAGTGCCCGGCCCCTGGGGACGCCTAAGAAGTGCTCGTTCCCCTCTCCCTGCCACTCCCCCACCCGGCCACACCTGGCCGGACGCCTGCCCCAGGGTCCCTCCCTGGCTGCGGGACTCCAACGCCATCCCAGGCTCCCAGCTGTGCCCAGTGGAGCACGGTGCCTGGGTGTGGAGCGCCCAGCGCGAAACCACAGCCCGCTCGCCCCTCCCTGGGCCCCCAGAGCCGCCGCGGCCGTTCCTACAGGCTGGCGGCAGAGCTGGGGACACCCGGCTTGCTCCCAGCTGTCCCCTCCTCCAGGCTGGGGGAACAGCCTCTCCCCTGAGCGGCCGACGCAGGAACGGAGCACAGCCTAGCAGCATCAGAGAGGCCACATTCCTGCCGTCGCCTCCACCTGGCTGTCCCTGCTGTCCAGAACTGCTCTGTCCCTGTGCTGGGTCGCAGCCTAGCCTGCACTCCCTCTCTGTGCGTACAGAGGGGCCCCAGCAGCCTCAGTGCTCCCTGCCTGGCCAAGGCCACCAGCCCTTGACTGTCTGTGGTGTCTCCCTTTTGGGGTTAATTCTGTCTCAGTGGGTGTGGACGTGGGGGTGCATTGCACTGGAATGTCCGGAACGCACAGGAGTGCACACCTCTCCCCAGGAACTGGCCTCACCTCTCCCAGAGCCCAGAGCAGGGCCTGGCCTCCTGCCAGCCACGGGCATCCTGTTCTGCTGTCCTGCCTGCCTGCAGGGCTGGCCTGGGCCTCAGCGGCTCCCTGGAGACCTCTGGATCTGGAGGGAGGCACATCTCAGGTGACATGTACCTCCCCCCCAACCCCCCGGACCTTCTTTAAACACTGTCTGGCTCCCGGAATGTCTGTCCTGACCCTGACACAAAGGCTGCACACAGTAGGCACTCAGGAAACAATCACTGAGTAGTAACAGCACTGAGAGCCCCTACTGGGTGCCCATGGCCTGCTGGGCCCTTTTGTGCGTCATCCATTGAAATCTCATAGCTCTAAGGGTGGCAGGCAGGCGCCCTTACAGTTACTAGGGCTCTTTTCTTAATCCTAGCTAAGAAACTCGGATGTCCCCATGTTCCAGGTGAAGTTAACTGAGGCTCAGAGGGGTTAAGAAACCTGTCCAAAGTCACAGAGCTGGAAAGTGGTGGTGTCAGGATTCGAACCCAAGCAGCCAGGCTTCAAAGTCGCCTCCTCATTATAAGAGGAACGTCAGTGCCAATCGACACCCACCCCACTACGGAGAAAGGGACGAGAGACATCCGGAGACAGGACGATGGGGAGAGGCATCCACCACCCAGGGGAGGCAGAGTGATCCACATCTTGCTGGCATCTTCGTCAGTACAATTAATCCCAGGGGTTGGGTAACAATCAGTGGTGGGAAACTGAGGCTGAGTCATTCTCCCAAGGTGCCACCACAAGGGACTCCCAGCCTGTCCCTCTGAACAGGCCTTTCAGGTGGCAGGAACCAGCAAGGACTGAACAGCTTCCTGGCCACACCCGCCCCCAGCGCCTGACACAGTTTCCGTCTCTGGTCCTCATAGCAGCCCGTTGCAGTAGGTACGATCGCAGGAGGATGCCACCGAGTCACAGGCTCAGGAGAGGTCTATGCTGGGGTCTGCTGCAGCCAAGCCAGTTACCTTCTCAATACTCAATAATGGCCAAATCAATTTCCAACCCCACCTCCCGACTCCCTGTCATCTCTGGCCCCTCTTATAGGCCCTGGTGACAGGCCCTTCTCCAGTAATAAGCCCCTAGATATATAAATTACTGACATGCTATAAAACGTCTGCTCAGTTTAACACCTATTTACGGAGCCCCAAGCTTATGCAAGGCCTGGAACTAAGGGCAACAGAAGCCTCCCCCCGCCACCCAAAGATGAGTAAACCCCTATTGTCCAAAAGTTTATAGGCTAATAGGTAGGGTTACGAAAAACACCCCAATGACTATAATTACAAGCATTTCCGATAACCTAGGTCAGGGTATTTTCACCCACTCTTTCCCATTCAGGCCTTATAACCTAACTCGAACTGTGAAAATGTCACTGAGACCAATAAAAAGCAGGAAAAGAGAAAAAAAGAAACAAAGGGAAAGCGCAATAAACAGGACAATACGGTAGAATAGATCCAAACACGTCAACATTACAATAAATGTGAATGAGTTAATCTTTTCTATTAAAAGATAAAGGACTGTCAGGTGAGAATACAATAAATAATGCCTCCACCCCCAGCTATATGCCACTTACAGGACACACACCTGAAACTAAATGTTAGAGGAAGATTAAGAATAAAGGACCCACCAGGCAACTGGCCCGGAAAAGGTCCATATACCTCTAAGACAAGACGGAGTGAAGCAATCAGTGTAACTATGTGGTTCCCAGATGACCGATGTCTGGCCCCCACCCCCAGAGATTTTCACTTCACTGGTCTTAGGGCTCGGACAGCAGGTTTAAAGCTTCCTGGGTGATTCAGATGTACAGCCAGGGCTGGGAACGAGGAACTGAACCACAGCCAGGAGTAAAGGGGAGCAGGATGAGGAAGAATCCCTAGATCTCTCCAGGAAGGAAGTCTTATGAGAAAGCAGTACACAGGAGGTGCCCCATAAATACCAGATTGATTGGTCAATTGACTGATACTCTCCCTGCTGGAAACTTCTGTGGTAATTAGACAGTAAATTCCCCCACACCCAGCTATTAATCTTGGGGAAACAGATCCTAAGATGAGAGGGTTGCTGGGGTAGTAATTCCAGGTCTGGGGCCTAATCCGCTTCCGCCCAGGGAAGGCCACCCTACCTCCGGGTCTCTGGCGGGGCCTAGGTCTGTGTGTCGGGTGAGTGCTTTGGGGTTCTCGTTATAGACACACAGAAGTTCTGGCCACTACAGGGAATGCCAAGGCAGTCTTGAAGATTTTTACAAGATTTAAACAGAGTTCAAGCCAAGCTTGGTGCTCCCCCGACCCTGGGGATTACGATGTCACTCTGGGTTCAAGACAAGTGGACAGAGTATCAGCCTCCATTATTTAAGCACCTACTACGTGCCTGATGCTTTACACACATCCTCTCATCCACAATCCTACATACCTCCAATGTGCAGATTCAAAACAGACCTTCCACCACTTTTTATTGAGCACCTACTATGTGCTAGACACCCTTCTGGGGTACAGGAGTTTCCACGCCAGTGATAAGGAAAGAAGCCCAGAGCAGGGCAGAAACATGGCCAACCTCCTAGCTGACAAGTGGCACAGCCGGCTCTGGAAGGTGGGTCTGCGGCTTGAAGCCCGGGCCTTCTGTCCCTCCCGCTGGGCCCTTGGTCCCTGCCCCTGGGCCTCAGCCTCCCCCTCAGTAACGTGAGGGCCCGCTTGCCCACTTTACTGTTTCATACTCTCGGTACACGCGTGTCTGCAGCCGGGCACAGCATGTGGAACTGCTCTGGAATGTTCTTTAAAGCGCGTCTGTACAGACAGCCTCTTGGCGGCCTTCGTCAGCTCGATTTATCTGCTGGACGGGAAGCTTTCTCTGGCTGTGTCTACACACGTCCGTGTCTCATTCCTGCCCTGTGCTCTTGTCCAGCCGCCTCCTGGGGGTCCTGGGCTGGCTAACAACACCCTCCTCCCTTCCCGAGGCCAGGCCGGGGCCGAGGGTCAGGGCCATACTCTGCACTCCCCAAGCCCTCTGCCTCTGTCTTAGCACCTGTCACCCTGCATCGTCCCCAGCTGTTTACTCAGCCTGCCTGCCACCGTCCTTCACACAGAAGGTGACTGAATGGGGACAGGGGCAGCGGCAACCTGCTCAGGCTTCGCATTCATTTCCACCCATCCACCCCCACCCGCTGGGCTCCACTGGCCCTGGGGGGGTGCGCAGGCCAGTCTGGAAGCCGGTGGGAAGAACGTCCCAGCAGGTGGTGTGGATGGGCAAAGGCTGGTGGCCGGATGCAGCCTGGGGACCAGAGGGTGACAGTCATGTCTCCATGTTGTGCAGGGCAGGCAGGGCCTCAGAGCAAAGGGAGGCCTTGGGTGGGGTTAGGCAGCTGGGGGTATGGTCAGATTCGTATGTTGTAAGGAGCTCCTTGGCTGCCACAGGGAGAAGGGCGGTACCAGGGTGGAAGTAGGAACCATGCAGAGGCTGCTGCAGGTGTCCAGGCTGGTGGCCCGTGGGGCTGCTAGCTCTGGCGGCAGGAGAAGGGGGCTCCATTTAAAGTGGAAGAGGCAGGGCTGGGACCTGAAGAGAGGCAGAAAGGGGCCCCGGCGGCCTCCACAGGCTCAGGAGGCTACGGCACAGCAACCTGCCGACAGTGGAGAGAACAAAGACCGGAGCCCGTTTCCCTCTTGGGGCTCCCAAGACAGGTTGGGGCAGGCTGGCCGGGAGGCGGCGGGTGGTGCCAGAGGCACCTCGCAGGGCCCTGCCTGGCAGCTACGTGCAGGAAGGTGGGCTCCCCTCCCCCGACAAGGAGCCTCCCCACCTTAGGGTGTTGCCCAGGGGGTGTGAACTGGGCTATGCCTCTGCCCCACACTCCCTCCCCAGAGATCACCCTGGAAATGCTGCCATCAGCTCCGTCCTGAAGCTCATTCATCAGGTCTCATTCCTTTGCCAAGACAACTAGGCCAGGGGTGGGGGAGCCGGGTGGAAGGGTTAATGCGGGTAGAGGCGGAGCACGCAAAAGCCAACAGGTGACTCCGCCATCTACCCTGGGGCAGTCCCTGGACACAGCTGCCACCAGCCCCAGGTACGGATGGGGAGGCCTGTTTCCCACCCCAGGGGCCCTGGACCCCACCATCGGCCTTGTGTGGGCCGTGAGCACAAGGCGAATGAACGCCTTTGCTCTGGGCCTCAGTGTCACGCTCGGTGAGACGGGCCACCGCCGCCTGCCTGGCTCGCACTGTCAGAATGGGTGGCTGTAACGGCCACGGTGTGCTGGGCACAGCACGTAGGTGCTGGAGAGACGGCCGCTGGCTCATCCCAGGCCAAGCCACCCACATGGCCGGGGGTGGATGGGCTTTGCTGACAGGGCCCCTCCCAAATCGCTCCGGCTTTCCAGCTGCCCCTGGTCAGTGGGCGCGTGAGTGTCTGCTTGAGTCAGCTGCCTGCTCAGCAGTGGGCTTAGCGCGGTGGTTGCTCGTAACAGCTGCGTGTGACACTCACAGGGGCTGCTGGATTTCCCAAGTGCTCACTCTGGGCCGGGTCCTGGGCTGGGCCCTGCCCGTGCATTACCCCACTTGACCCACTCCGTAGCCTCGCCAGGGGCTCCTGCCACCACCCCATCTCACAGATGAAGAAACTGAGGCTCAGAGACCTGCCCAAGGTCTTGCAGTGCAGGAGAGGCAGAGCTGGGGCCTGAACACACGCCTGGCTGTCATACACCGTGCCCCCGGAGGCTCCGGGCAGGGCATGCTCCCCTTTCAGCAGCTCTGCCCACCGAGGCCTGGCCCTGCCTCCCACACAGGGTTCTGCATTAGGGCTGGGCCAGTCTATCAAGACCCCGCCTGGGTGAGGCCAGGCTGCTGGGTGTTGACTGGGACCCAGGTCTGGGTGGAGGGGCGAGATTAGTCCCATTTTGCAGATGGGGAGGCTGAGGCTCAGCAAGGCCAAGTTTCTTTCTCAAAAGCAAACAGGTAAAATTCAGTCCCACTGAATCTTAACCACCCCATGAGGGGTCAGACACCTCCCCAGGGAAGTCCTTCTCACCTCCCAGGACCTCTGCTGGGAGCTGTCACCTCAGGCCAGTCACAGAGCACCCGAGTGGTCAGGCTAGACACCTCATCTATGTTCCATTGCTCCGCCTGGCCCCACCACCCTGACAGTCATATAACCACATGTGTATTTAAGCTTAAGTCCATCTTATCTCTGTGATGTGACCGACAGGGACTCAAGTGCAGGGAGGGTATAAGAGATCCGCCTACATCCCCCGGGAATGGTGGCCCTGCAGTTGTGCAGTGTACAGCCTGTCCATCGGGACACCCGGCTCAATCCCAGCGCACAGCACGTGCCCTGTCCACACATGCTCAGTCACTGTAATCATCACAGCTGCTGTGACACTGAGGCCCCTGCTGTTCTTAACCCTGTCCCCGTGTTGCTTCGTTTAATCCTCAGCCAACATCACCAGGCAGGCACGGTGCTTGCCCCACTCCACAAGTGAGAAAACAGGCTCAGAGAGGCCAAGCTGCTCCCTCCAAGGTTGCACAGCCAGGAGGGTGGGTGCAAGTCTCCTCCAGGGCCTCTCTGCTGGGCTGGACATGTCCTTGGTGACCTGCACCACCAGGCCCGACTCTGTCATTAGTTCAGGTGTGAACACCGCCTCCCACGCCTGTCATTAGCAACCCCGGTGAGGGAGCAACGGGGTTCACACCCGTCCCAGCCCTCCCGAGTTTCAGCTCCTAAAAGGCTGACAAACTGGTACGGGTGGCCCCTCCACCCACTGATCCACACTTCTCAGCCCAAAGCCCCGGGTCCCCTGGGGGGGCTTGGGACAGTGATGCTCACCCTCATCTGGCGCTTCCTGTGTGCTGGGGCCCTGCTCCTGCCAGCAGCCCCACACACGAGACACTTATCACCACACCCCGCTTTGCAGACAAGGACAATGAGGTTCCGAGGTTCCATGCGTGTGACAGCCAGGACCGGAAGCCAGGCGTCCGGCTCTCAGGGTCGGAGCTCCTGCCCACCTCGCCAGCAGCCCCGTCCTCCCCAGACAACGAAAGAGGCCCCAGAAAACTCAGGGTGAAAGAATAACACGGGGGCCAGTTCCCTGTGACCAGCAACTGCGGGTCAGAGACACACGTGCCCCGAGCTGGGCATCAGGCGGTGCTCACGAGACGCTTGCTGAGAGGACGGGCACAGGGCTGCCCCAGCCCACAATCCAGCCCAGGCACCCGCTCCATCTGAGGGGAAGGGGCAGAGGGAGACCACGCAGGGACACG
The DNA here is from genome assembly GCA_963574885.1 of Lepilemur ruficaudatus. Classification (NCBI taxonomy): domain Eukaryota; kingdom Metazoa; phylum Chordata; class Mammalia; order Primates; family Lepilemuridae; genus Lepilemur; species Lepilemur ruficaudatus. Next base: position 14,535 of record CAUYRT010037238.1, read on the forward strand.
CCTGCCACCTATTCAGCGCTGTGACTGTGCTCATTCTTAGTGCTGGGGTGACAAAGCCCAAAGAAAGGGTCTTTCATCCATCCTGGGAAGAGAACCAGGAAGGCTTCCTGGAGAAAGAGACCTCTAAGCTCAGACCTGGGCCCACTGGCTGTCAGCCAACGGCAGAGGGTGGCTGCCTCGGGCCAGGAATACAGAGAAGGGCAGGAGGGGGCAGGACCCATGTCCCTGCACTGCAGGCCTTCAGAGTCCCAGCCAGCGGTAAAGGATGGGTCGCTTTCCCTCCGCCCGCCCGCTTGTCTGGGGTCATTACAAGCTTTTGTCAGGTCCAAGGCCTGGCCCTGGGGGTCGGAGCCGGTGGGGGGAGGCGGAGGGCAGGGCGAGCCTGGCCCCTCTCCTGGTGTGTGCAGGGCTGGATGGGTCTGAGCCTTGGGGGGGGGACGGGGAGCACAGAACAGTCGTCTGTGCCTGGCACGGAGCATCTGATTGTGCAATGCCTGAGGGAGCAGGGCAGGGACTGGATGGGACCCCGGCGGGTCTGAGAGCCAGCTGGACAGCCGGGAGGAGCTGCAGGCAGGGCCCTGCCCAGCCTCTGGGGCTGTGGGAGACAGGGCGGGGAGGGTGGGAGGACTCTCCGAGGGGGCGGGGGATTGCCTCCCAGCTTGCGGCAGCCCAGATGGGAGACATGGGGAGGGTGGCAGCGCAGGGGATGCAGCGTCCACTGCAGCCTGCTGGTGCCCGGCCGCCTGCACCTGTCTGAAGGGTCGGCCTGGGTGGACCGCAGGGCTGGATTGCGGAGCCTGGGGCGGGCATGAGGAGCTGCTCCAGGGCACCGGGGTTCCCAGAGAGAGGGGCTTGGGGCGAAACTCCCAGCCAGGCAGGCCGTGTGATGTGCCAGGTCCCCCCACCTGCCTGAAGCCTCTTGTGGGGAGAAGTTGGCAAAATGCTCCCCCACCCCCTGCGAGGGCCCTCATTCTATTTTCTGTGGGGGGGGGCAAGGAGGGGGGCCAAAGTCCTGCCCCCTCCCTCAATCTCAGCATCTGCACCAGGCTCCCCCAAACCGGTTATTAAGTGAATACATTAGGCTTATCAAAACGGACGTGGGCTGCCTCTCAACGCGAACACATCGAGACATGTCATTCCCTTCCCAGGCCGCCCTGGGAACCCGCGGCTGAGACGCACCAGTTTCTGGGCTGGGGTGGGGGAGGGAGCCACACCCCTGAGAAACCGTCTTGCGAGGAGGCGGCCCGACGCCGCCCAGCCTCGCTCGGAACCGGCGTGGCTGCGCCCCGGGGGCCACGGGGAAGCCTCAGCCTGTGCCCCCACCCGAGCCCGCTCCCACCAGGGCCTCTGGGCGCCGCTCTGGAGCGCAGGATGGCAGGTGCCGGGAAGCGCTACGGCAGGTGGCCGCCCCCGCCCCCTCCTCTCGCCTCCCGGACGCCAGGAGCACCTGCGCTCTTGGACGCGCTGGGGAGCCCTCCACGCCCAGCTCCGTTTCCCTGCCCCATGCGCCCCTGGCTCCCCGCAGCGCCCCCGCTTTGGGTGTAGTTTCCTCCGGACACTCCGCCCCGGCATCCTGGGGGCGATTCCTGGCGCAGGAGCGATCCTGGGACACAGAAGAGCCCCGTACCCCAGCTCAGCTGCCCATCCCGTAGGCCCCCAAGGCGTTGCTCCCTGGGCTCCTGGAGTCCCCTCTGCCCCCTCGGCGCCCCCACCAGTCCCTTCCCCACCCGGGCGGTGCTTCCCGGCTCATGGGTGGCCTCGGCCCGGCGTTCCCGCGAGTCGCGCGCTGGGGGCTCGGTACCCCGCGCCCGGCTCCGGGCAGCCCCGGCCGGTCTTGCCCCGCGCCAGGGCTTCCCGAGGGCGTCTAGAGCCGGCCGCGCGGCGCCTCCTCACCTCCGGGTCTGCACCGAGGGGCTGTATTTGCCTTTGTTTCTCTTCTTGAAGAGCGAGTTCATGGTGGCGCTCGGGGGTGCGGGCAGGGGCGGCGGCGCAGGTGAGCGAGCGGTGGCGCGGGGACCCCGAGTGCGGCGCGGCCGCGGCGCCCGGTCACTACTGGCGGGGGGCGGGGCGCCCGTCGGCCTCTGGCTCTGCGGCCGCTCCGGGGAAGGTGGCGCTTACCTTCCCGAGGAGGGGCCACCGCGCGGGCGGGGCTTTGGGAGCCTTCGGGCAGGGAGGGGGCGGGGCTGGCGCGGGGGTTGGGGGACACTGGACCTGGCCCGACAGCGCCCCCGCAGCCTGGGGACTCCAGGCGCTGGGCTGGCGCGGAGGGGCGAAGGCCACCTACGGGAGCGCACGCAGCCTCACCTCCCCGCCGCCTGGCACGCCTCCCGGCCGGGCCTTCACCGAGTTCCGCGCTGCTCTCGGCCCTCCTCCTGCTTAGCAGACGCCCGCTGGGCCCCAGCCAGGTGCGCCCTATGGGTCCCTGTGCCCTGGGCAGCTGGGAAATCGCACTCAGGTGGGAGCAGTGTGCGTGGCGATGGATAAAAGGCTTCGGGGTGCTCCGGCCTGAGTTCAAACCCACCGCCCTCACTGGGCAGCTGAGGCTCCTGGGCCAGGTGTTTTCGGGCGCCCAGCCTGTTTTCGTCTTTGTCAAACGGTGACAACTGCCCCCACCCCGTCCCAAAGGGTTGCGCGGTGATTCCTGTAGCTAACTCACGGCGCTGCACACGGTGCCCCCGCGCAAACGCAGGAAGCTCGCTGTTATCGGCCTGCCATCTGGGGTGGACAAAAAACCCTTTGAAACTTTAATCACTCCCAGCCCTGGCACGAGAGAAATACTTCGTAGCTGGTCATAAAAGTTGCTGGATTCCAGTTCAGAATAGCCGCATTGCACAATTCTGCCAGCATGTCCCCATTGGACTGTGCGCCAGGGGAGGAGGTTGCAGTTGGACAGAGAAACGGAGCCTGGCGGAGAGCCCGCGTGGGGCCCACAGCTGGGCGCGCCTGGTCCCACTCTGGAGGGTGTCCGGGTCCGAGCCCAGCTGGGGAGGAGCCCACAGTGTGAGCCAGATGCTTTATGGTCAAACGGCTGTTAGGACTCAGGGAGTGATAAGGTCTGCAGGAAGGCGGGAGGACAGGAGCCTCCCCACTTGCTTTTTTATTTCTAAAATAAGGAGTTTAGTGAGGAATTGATCTTCAAGAGTTCTTCCTGCCCAAGACCCCAGAGCATCTAAGGACACCCTGCCACGGAAGGACTGCAGTTTCCAGGTGTCACAGGGACTCTAGGAAAACCTTATTCTTAACAGGGCGTCTGCGGATGGGCTGAAAGGGCGTGATCCTCCCCACAGCTGCTTTCTGAATGCGCCTTGTCCACGTAGGCGTTGTGGGGAGGGCTCTGCTCCGCGGAGTCCCACGCTCACCGCTGGCCCAGCCTCGCGTCCATGCTTTGCTGTGGGACACCGATAAGAAGAGGGAAAAACCAAGAAACTGAAAAAGCCCTTTCTCTTGGGGAGCTTTCAGTCTTGTGGGGGGCAGGGGAGGGAACACACATTAATAAAAACCGAAACACTCCAGTTGTTACCTTTTCAAAGGGGTCTGGAGACCCATACAGGAGAAAGACCCTGTGAGAGGCAGTGGCTCCGAGGTTGTGCACGAGTTTGCAAAATGCAGATTCTGGGCCCCTGGAACCTTCGAAGTCTTGACTGTGGCGTGTGGGGGGCGGGCCAGGGAGCTGAACTTTGGCCAAGTCGCCCTGATGCAGTGAGACCTCACTGTGAGTGGCAGCCCTGAACAGCGCTTCCCACCAAGCCTAATCCCCAGCTGGTCCTGGGTGGGGGGGGGGTCCTATCTCAGCACGGTCCCCTGGCAGGTAAGGGCTTGAGCAGTTCCCTCTTCCTGAAGCGACTTCCCTTCCTATGTCTGAGGGCACGAAAGGGACGCTCCCTCCAGCCAGGTGACATTGGGAGCAGGTGTCAGAGAGGAGCCAGGGTTTCAGAACATAGGTATGGTGGGGCACCTGGGACCTGCAGAAGCCGGAATTCTCCACGGAGCTGGCTCACCTGCTCAGACCCTTCCAAACGCCCCAGGTGGGACACAGAGAGGGGCTCCCTGGGAATCTTGTCGGTTCCCCGCTCTCGCCCCTGCTCTAGCTCTGCCTGAACACCCTCTCCCACTCCTTCCCAGTTACCCTCCCTGCAGGTGGGCTCTCAGTGGGTGTGAAGTGTGCATTTGGGGACCTCACTGCAACAGTGTCGCTAACAAGGAAACAACCTGTTGCCCGGCAGGAGGGAGTTGGTTAAATGACTCAGGGCACATCCACACTGGGGAAGATCCCGCAGCTGGAAAAGAGGCAGATCTGGAAGGCCATACATACACCACACACACAGCAGAGCTCCAGAGGCAAAGTGCGAAAGGGAGGGCATAGGACACTCCGCTTGGAGAGAGAGCAGGGGTGGAGAGAAAGAGAATATACATGTGTGTAACATGCCTGTCTATGCACATGAGAGACTGCTGTGTCCTCTCAAGAAGGAGGGAAATCGTCTCTCTGTTTTCCTCATCTGTGGAATGGGTGCAAGCATAGCATCAACTTCACAGGTTGAGATCCTGTGTGTTAAGCACTTGACACATCCTCTGGCAGTTAGTGAGGGCTTAACAGATAGGAGGGGGTTATGTCAGTAGCTGGAAGCTGTATGTTTGTGGGTCCGAGGAGTACAAATCCTCAGATTATGGGAGCTCCAAATGTTGTTCAAATTCTGGACTTCTCCAAACTACCAAATCCCCTTTGGAAGGGTTCCACATTCACAATTTCTAGTAAGTAAAGGTCAGTTTGGGGGAGGCACCTGGACCAGAGACCCCCAGGTCAGGCAGGCTTGCAGCTCAGTTTCTGAGCAACAATGAGGGCATGAATAATAGTAATGTCGGATCTTATGGACTGAGGGTGACTCGGCCATGCCCGACACGCCTTGGCTGAGGTGACTCTACCCAGCAGCTCCCACAGGGTGAAGCAGGCCGTGCTCCCTGCCTGGGAGGTGGCCACTCTCTTGTCTTATTTTCCGGCCCTGAGAGGCACAGCGCGCAGCTGGGCTGCTGCCAGCACCTGAGCCCTCGGACCCCCGCCCCCTCCACCCTCCGGAGCTCCTCTGGAGCTCCCACTCCCAGCTCTGGCTTGGGCGGCTGGGCCTGGCTCCCGCTGACTCAGCTGGGCCTGGCCCAGGGGTGGTGGGGAGAATTAGCAGATTTAGGAGGAATCCGAGTGGAGCTTCGCCACCCCTCCCCTCTCTGTGCTCTGAAAGCTGGGCTGGGAGCTGGAGTGTGCACATGTGTGCACACGTGTGCACCACACACGTCTGGGGCAGGCCGGATGTGGGGGGATCCGTTCTCAGCCCATGCATCCTCCTCTGGGCAGATGGGATTTGTTTGGATCCGTGGAGCCCTCCGATGCCAAGTGACTCATCCCCCCTGCTGCCAGGGGGCTGGGGAGGGTGTTTGCTTTCCTTGGGTTTGCCTGATGGCTGACCCCATGGAGACAACGCCTTCAAGGGCCATTTGTTCCCTGGCAACCAGGCCACCCTCGGCCACCCTGAAACCTGCCCCCTTCCTGCAGCCAGATGGGGCTGCCAGCTCACGGGAGGCCACCTCTTCTGAAGGGTCCCCCACACCCTCCTTGTTTGCCATCATTGTTTCCCCAGCAGCTGGAGAGGTGCTTGGGGTGTTCGCCTGTGAACCAGTTTGAAACAAGAAGGGCAGCATTCCCCCAGCCCGGGAGAGACGGCTATGCAGGACGGGATCCGGAGCCTTCTGCGGTGGGAGCCTGGGTATGGATGGTCCTTCTCCCTCTCTGACTGTTGGCCTCCCCCCCACCGGGGGTGCATTTGAAAATACAGGTTCCAGGGTCTGTCCCGGAGATTGTGGTTGGGCGGGACCTGGTAGGGCCCAGGAATGTGCATTTTAACAAACACTCGTTCCCCGGATGCTGAAGCAGGTGGTTTGGGGCCACCCTGAGAAACAGCTGCCAACAGAGACGGGCACAGCACGGGCTCGTCCTGGGAAAACCCACAGGCTTTGGCTTGAAGCCAACCTGGGTTTGAACCCTGCTGCCACCTCACACCCCGCTGTGTGACCTTGGGCAGGTGGCTTCACCTCTCTAGACCTCAGTTTCTCCATCTGCAAAGTGGGGAAGAGCCAGTGCACAGTGATGTGCGCAGAGTTCCTGGAGTGGAGGCCCCTCTCCCGCCCGCCCTCCGAGGGGACAGGAGGGAGCTGGCCCAGCTTCACCCGTGTTTTGTAACATGTATTTACTTTTCTTGCAGGACAATGCGCGGGGTGGAAAAATCATGTTGGCCCAGTGGCCCACATGGGCTGACTCACACTCGGCCTGGGCTGGGGGCCCGGCGAGTTCCACAGTCCCCCCGGGGCCAGAGGGGAGGCTGGGCCCTGGCGCAGGAGCAGGAGAGGGTCTACTGTGAGTCACACTCTGCCTGCCCCTGAGTCACCCCCTGAGAATGTGCCTCCGGCCCCCTGGCCAACTGCCACCTTCCCGGCCTGCCAGGCGGCCCCACCCCGCTGTGGCCCAGGGAGCCGCTGCTCTGATGGGCCTTCCCGAGATGCAGGTGTGCACCTGTACAGCTGTGTCTGTTGTCAAAATGTTGAAATGGCTCCCGACCGGTGGTTGAATAGCGGCTGCTCTGAGCCTCCAGCCACCCTGGCCTTTCCCCCCGCCAGCCACTGAGGAGTTAACCCTCAGCTCAGCTGGGGCCTCTTGGACGCTGCCTCCCCCGAGCTGGAGTCCACTCTGACCCGGCCACGCTGTCCTGTCGACTCGTCTTGCAGACCCAGGCTTCCAGAGTTTCAGACACTTCATCCGGAACCTTGGGCCACTTTCTGATGCGACCTGCTCCATATCCCTGGACACATCCTTGCAAGCCTGGCTCTGGGCCTCTCTGGCCAGGCCATTAGGGCCCCCCAGCAAGGAGGTCACACTGTCAGGGCAGAGAGTGGAGCTGGGTGGGGTGGGACCAGACAGGCTCTGCCGGGCTCCGGATCTCTGCCGGACAGGCCGCCCAACCCAGCCCCAAAACTGCATCCTCCTTCCAACGCCCAAGCCAGCTTCCTCCCTGCCCCACCTCCAGGGCCCAGCCAGGGCTCATGTTGCCCAGACCCTGCCCAGACCAGTGGGGCTGCATTTCTGGGGACAGTGTCGGGTGTGACTAGGAACAGCCCAGGTCAGGAGGTCAGGACCCCGTTCCCTCCAGGGCCGGAAGCCTGGGTGATGGATGGGCCGTGATGGGCAGAACACAAGGTCAATGGGTTTTAGTGTGAAGCCAACCTGGGTTTGAGTCCTGGCTCTGCCGTGCATCCTACCACTGTGTGACGTTGAGTTGGTGGCTTAACCTCTCTGTAAAATGGAGACCTAGTGAGCTGAGATGCCAAATCCCTACCTGTGTGACCTTGGTCAAATGTCTTCACCTCTCTCAACCTCAGTTTCCCCATCTACAAAATGGGGACACTCTGACACCTGCTCCGTGGGGTCTTGGAACGATTCAGTGAAGGGAGATGACAGGTGATAATGGCAAGTGACAACTTTTCTTTAGCATGTGCCATGTGCCCGGCCCTGCACTCAGGACATGGCTCGGAGGCCGGCCCGTCTCTCCAGCGTCGTCGAGGCGTGACGTGTGCAGTGGAGGTGCAGCGTCTGCTGAGACCTGACGCAGGCAGCCGGCCACGAAGCCATCGCCACAGTGAAGATGGCGGCCTGGCTTGTCGCTTCCTCTCCCCATTTTTCAGATGTGGAGACTGAACGCCCGCACCACGGAATGCTCAAGGAGGTCAGTGGGGCACTCGGGATTTAATCCCTCGATCGGAGCCAGCGCCCGTCCCCAGCTTGCCAGGTTAGCAGGGTGCCTGGCTCAAGGTCACCGTTGAATGAATACATGGGAGGGCCAAGGCACCGCGGTCCCCAGAGGACCGGGAAAGGGTTCGTGGGTCCCCAGTCAGAACTAGGGTGGAAGAGAAGGGATTCATTCATTTGTTCATCCACTGATCCATCCATTCATTCATTCATCAGATGTTTATTGAACACGTACTGCGTGATGAGTTGGTTCTGGCCACTCAGGATCCAGGATCCAGTGTGATGGATGCAGTGTCCTGCCCTCAGGGAGCTTGCTGGGGAGGACCAGGGTGGGGACAGTTGGACGAAGTTTGAGGCCACTTCAGGTGGATAATGGTGTCCCTCCAGTGTCCTCCGGTGGTGGGGCACCCTGGGCAAAGTCTGGGGCTGGCACAGATACACCGTCGAGTGGGGCCCCAGGGACGCTGTGAGGGAGGCTGCGGGTGGCCAGGGCCCTGGTGAGCAGGGGACCCTCGCGTGCAGGGCCCCAGGCCCCACCGCATGTCCCCTGCCCCCAGGGAGGGCCTTCACCTCTCCCTTCCACGGAGCCTTCGACAATTCCCCAGCCCAGGCGTGAAGTGCGCACAGAGCGCCTATGTGTGCCCAGCCCTGGGGACACTGAGGCAAGCATGATGCAGCCTCCGCGCTGAGGGGCCTCCTCTCCGGGCAGGGACAAGGGACTGACAAGCAGGCGGACGGCCACATCTCTAAAAAGCAAAGTAACCTAAGTGCCCGTCAGTCGGGAGTGGCCACACGTTACAGAACCAACCCAGCGTGGAGGAATGCGGGAGCTCCTCGGCCTCAGGAGGCAGGCAGCCCGGGGTCAGTGAGCGGGAAGGGTGTGGCACCTGCCATTTGTGACGGGAAATAGCGCAGCCCGGCCTCTCGTGAGCTCACGCTCCACCTGCCTGCCCGCGTGGTCTGCCGGCTTTGTCCCCTCTCTCTGCTGAGCTCAAACATTCCTGCTGCGACCGGCAGCCCGGCCCCCAGCGCTGCCCTCCCGGGCCATCCTCTGGTCACCGGCTTGGGCTTAATCCCCGCGAAGGTCGGGGACGGATGAGTCAACACCAGTCAGCTCCGGGCAGACACCCTCCTCCCGGCCCTGGGGTCCCTGCCCCGCCCCCCTGCCCGGTCTGTCCTGTTCCCCCGAGAGGGCCCTGGCTCTGCAGGGCTGAGGGTGACCCCAGAGCAGCCTGGTGCAGTGAGACTGTCTGTGGCGAGGGAGTATTCTGTGTGTGTGGAAGCCACAGCCACGTGTGGCCACGGAGCGCTTGAAATGTGGCCAGTGCAACTGAGGAACTGAATCATTTCTTGTCTCGTTTATGTTTATTGTTATTTATATAAATACATAACACATTAATATTTACAGTATTTAATTAATGTAAACTTAAATAGCCGCGTGGAGAAGTGGGCAGCCCGGGGTCCTGGCCGTCCCAGGCAGGGATAGCTCCGAGGGGCTGGGTGGGCGGCTGTGGCCCCAGGCACTGAGCTCGGGGGTCCCTGGAGTCTGCCCTGTTGTCAGGGCTCGGGGCTTTGGCGCCTGTGGCGCCCCCGCCCTGTGCCCTGCTCTGGCCCAGCTGGTGGGCAGAGCACATACTGAGAGATCACGGCCTGAGCTGACCTTCAGGTGGGAGTGTCAGGCTCCAGTGACGAGAGGTCATTGTCCCCAGGCTCCCCTCTCTGCACCTGCTCCCTGGGTGGCCTCTAGGGTACATAGCTTCTCCTTTCCGGCCCTCCCCTGCTCTTCCTTTCCCAGCTGGAGTCACCTCAGCTCCCACCTCCACAGGCAGCGTCTACCTGGGCAGTAGAGCCTGGTCTCACCCCTCACCTCCCGATGGCTCCAGGACCTCCCCGTCTCCCTGTTCCCTGCCCCTATTTGTCACTAGTCTATTCTCAACACCACAACAGCCAGAGGGTTAAGGTGGGAGTCAGCACTCCCCACCCCGGCCCACACCTTCCGCTGCTCTGAGGCCCGTCAGCGTCAAAGCCAAACAGACCAGCCCCGCCACCCCCTCCCGTGGGGGCCCCCAGCCCGCTCCCCTCCCCTACAACGACCCTCCTGCTTACTCCACAGCACACACGGCCACCTCCCTGTTCCTTAAGCACGCCAAGCACACTCCTGCCTCAGGGCCTTTGCACGGCTGCCCCTGGGCCCAGTCCCTGCGGGGCTCACCTGCTCTTCTTCCCAGTCTTCGATGCTCACGTCACCTTCTCGGTGAGCCTAGCCGGTCCCTCTGTGTCTTGTGACACCCGCCCCATGCCCCTTCCCATCCTCTCTACCCGCCCTGTCACAGCCCTTGCACAACCTGACCCGCAAACCTGACCCACACCGAACGCACTCACGGGTCCCATGTGTCTGCCTCCCCTCCAGAGTGGGGCTCTGCCAGGGCAGGGCTTTGTCTGTTTTTTTTCACTCCAATAGTCACGGTGCCCAGCGCATGGCCTGGCCTCAGTCCGCGATTAGGACTCGTGTGTGGGATGTCTGAACGGGGCCAGGGTGCGTGAGACACAGCCCTGCCCCAAGCGCTTATGAGAAGGAGCGAACCTCTCCTGCCCGTCAAGGGGCTCTCCCTGGGTGACCAGGATGTGGTGGGCCCATCCCCCCCAGTGTCGGCGCTACGGCTCCTCTGCAGGACCAGCGTCCAGTTCTCATCAGCCCTGCGTTTCAGGGTGCAGAGGCTGCTGTGGTGTGCGCCCGGGTCCCCCTCTGGGACCAAGGCACTCATTCCCCAGTGGCTGGGAGTGTTGGCTGCTGGTTGCCCACAGTTGAGCTGAGCCCTCCCTGAGCGGTCCTATGTCCCCTCTCCTGCCAGTGACTGTGGCCCAGCTGGGGACAGCTCTGCAGGCCTCACTCAGGGCTCACTCCCGGGGCAGGGGCTGCGGCTAGGGTGGTGACTGTCCCCTCCTCTGCAGGCAGCCTCCAGAGCTGAACGAGGCCAGGACACGGAGTCTCCCTTGGGCCTCCTGAGGGGGCCAGCTCTGCCGACAGCATCACTGGCCCAGCGAGACCCATTTCAGATCTCCGACCTCTGGAATCATAAGATGGTAAGTTCAACTTGTCTTTTTGAGCCACTCTGTGGTGATTTGTAACAGCAGCCACAGGTGCGCTGGGGCCTGAAGAAGGCCACGGGTGAAGGGGCAGCAGGGACTGGGGGTGGGTCCCTCCTTCCACCCTTTGCGCCCTCTCCTGCCACCTCCACCCTGCACCCCTCCAGCCAGTTACCCCGAGGGTGGGCAGCGTGCTGGTGGCCACCAAAGGCCAGCGGGGTGGTCTAGTTCCCACTGACATCCTTACAGGATACTCCCTCCTCTGCACCTCTTGGAGTGTCTTCAAAATCCAAGAGAAGTTGGGGGTTCCAGATTTTGGATTTGACCAGGGACACAGGTGGGAGAGGCCCCGTGAGAATCACAGCTCTGCTCACACACAGCTCCACCTTCTAGCCTCTGGGCTCTTCCCTGGGAGGTCTCTTCTCTCCGGGGGGGGGGGGGGGGGCGGGGGGGGGGGGGGGGGGGCGGCGGGGGGGGGGGGGGGGCGGCGGGGGGGGGGCGGGGGGGGGGGGCGGGGGGGCGGGGGGGGGGGGGCCCGGCCCACCAGCCGCGGCTGCAGCAGGTGACAGTCTCTGTCCCTTGTGCCCTGGGCGCCAACTGTAAGCTGCCATGGTCACCTCTCTGCCAGCCCTCAATGTGGGACGTGTGTCCTTCCTCCACAGAACCTGTCTCCAGAGAAGATCTTCCATGTCATCGTGGCCCCTTGCTATGACAGGAAGCTGGAGGCCCTTCGAGAAGGCTTTTCCTCTGCTTCACCCAGTTCCCGGGGTGCTGACTGTGTGCTAACGTCAGGTGAGAGGGGGTGGCGCAGTCTGCACACGGAGCCATCTCGGTGCCTGTCGCTGTGGTCACCA
>CAUYRT010037241.1:0-10414 GCA_963574885.1 Lepilemur ruficaudatus
GGACACAAATATTTACACCATAGCACAATTCCTTAACACTTACAAAAATTTGTATTTTTATTGCTCTTGTGTATAATTTTGTTAAGTTGTATTTCCAAGAAATTCATTAGTTTTATATAAAGTTTCAGATTTATTAGCATAAGATTATTCATACTCTCATTTAATTATAATTTTAAAATCTGTGTTGAGGTTTCTTTTTTATTTTCAATATTGATTATACACGTTACTTTTGTTCCTTCATCTTGCTACAGATAATCAATTTTATAATCTTTTCAAATAACAAAAATGTTATTGTTTTGATGATTTTTATTTTCTGTGTATTTCTTTTCTATTTTATTAATCTCTGCTGCTTCTTATCATTTTACTTCTGCTTTCTTTAGGTTAATTTAATTCTCCAGTTTCCTCAGATGATTTCAGTCTTACATTTTTAAAGATATGAGTCATTCTAAGCGTTACCTTAGCTAAATATGTATTGATACGTATCTTTGTTGACAATCAGCTAAAAATCTTTGAAATTTCATTGTGATTTCTTATGAGCTATTTGAAGTACATTGGTGTAATTTCCAAGCATTTGCAGACTTTTTTGTTATAAATTTTTGATTTCTTGCTCATTTTGACTGTGGTCAGAAAACATACTTTTAATTATTTCAGTCATTTGACATTTATGTGATATGTTCCATGCACACTTGAAAAAAATGTGTAAATAATGTCATTGTTGACTGTAGTTTCTGTACATTTCAATTAGGTTAAGGTTTTTAATCATATTAAAATTTCATGTCCCCCATATTCTCACTGATATCTTACCTTCTTTTTCTATCAGCTATTTAGAGATGTGTATTAAAATCTCCCAATAATTGGGAATTTACATATTTTGCCTTTAGTATCATCAATTTTTACTTTATATATTTTGAAGCTATGTTATTTGCATTCATACACATTCTGAACTATTATATCTTTCTGGTAAATTTATCTATTTTTGTTATGAGGCATTTTTGTTTATCTCTAGTAATTTTTTCTCCATCAACATCTACTTTAAAATTAGCGTAAGTACATAAGTCAGATTTTTTAAGGAGGTTCATATTGCATGGCTCTCTGTCCTTATATTTTAAATATGTCTTTTATGAGTCTCATATTTAAATAGCATACCATAAGTTTTTCTAAAATATCATCATTCTGTCTCATGTTTGTAGTAATTTAACAGGAGAATTTAGTCCATTTATATTTAATGTGATTATTCATATAATTTGTCTAAATCTGATATCTTACTATTTGCTTTTTCTTGGCTATGCCTGTTTATGTGCTTCTTTCTTTCTCCTTCCTTACCTTATTTTATCAATTCCTTTTTTTATTATTCCCTTTTTTCCCTCTTTAAGTTGGTAGTTACATTTTTTTCTTTTTTTCTTTTACTGTTATTTTGCCTGTAATAGATACTACAATTTGCATTCTTGACATATTATAGCCCTGAACTATGAAATCACTAAGGCTCAAATTCCTGATTTTACTAAGTACATATGGATCTCTCGTCAATCAATCAGTCCCTCTTGGACAAACTTCAAGATCTGAAGAACACATCCCAGTGTGAAATCAATTTTGATAGCAGTAGTGGTAACAACAAAACCTAGTTATTATGGTTATTGGTGACAAGCCACAGCATCCAGTTCACAATACCACACCAGCTTTGGGATCCTCACCAGAGAGTTCCTTTCGGATAATTTTGCCCATTTCTCTTCCCAACATGCCTCTTGTTTCATACTCAGTTTTCAAAAGTGATTCTTCTGTTTTTCTTGAATTTTATGAATTATCCAATAGTATTTCAAATTATTGATTCTTTTATCAATAAGCATTGATTCTTGACCAATATATGCATATTTAAGAAACATATATTGTTTTAAAGTTAACAATATTTTAATGGGGATGCTTATAGTAATGGATTTCAGCTTGTAATTAAAAAGATGTTATAAACAAAATTAAAAAGAAAGTAACAAATGGAAAATATTTGCATTGACAAATTGTTAGTATCCTTAACATGTAAAAAGATACATGAACAAATAACTAAAATTTTTAATGAAATGCAAAGGATCAACAAAATGCTTGACAAAACCTTTTACATCATGAGTAATCAAACAGATGCAAATTAAACTATATTTTTAACCTTTCCTACTGATAAAAAGAATAAAGACAGCAACCAATATTGAGAAAGATATGCAGAAACAAGTTTCTTTTTCTTTTTCTTTTTTTTTTTCCAATGAGGCTGAAGAAGTATAAATAGCTACAACCTTTCTGGAAGTCATCCTAGTATGAAAAGCCTTAAAAATGTGAATAAATTTTTTAAAGAAAATGGAGCTGTATGGTTAAGACTGCAGACTCTGACACCAGTTGGCTTGGGTTTACATGCCACCTCTCTGCTTAAAGACTGTAGAATGTTGAACAAGTTACTATACTTTATTAGTTCTAACATGCATATTTAAATATTTCTCAGAAATAAATTGGCAGTATTTATTTTCTTTTCTAATTGCACATAATAATGGTGCTTTGTACATCTGATGACCATTTCAATTCAATTAAATGTAGTCCTAGCTTCTTTACGTGTCAGTATCCTAATATCTACCTGACAGTGTTCTGAGGATTAAATGGGTAAACACACATAATTCAAATATTGAGTGAATGCATTTAAAGCACTTAGTATTATCATTATCATTCTGCAATCATATTTCCAGAAAACTTAGCTTAAGAAGTAATTAGAAAAAGATGTATGCATAAGTATATTCAACACAGTGATTTGTATAATAGATTTTTAAAAAGAATCATAATATACATGGATTGGTTAAATAAATGATGGCAATAAATGTGTCAATCATATATGTTTTTAATAAATGTATTCATTTATTTATTAAAATATGTTCGCACTAGATGGTTACATTTTAAAAGTTACAAACCACATGTATAATAAAAAATCATCATGTAAACAGATGCTGTGTGTGTGTATATATATGTTCATGTAGCTATACTTAGAAAAGTAATTGGAGTAACTATATATAGAGAGAGATTCTAATAAGCCACATTTTATTCGATTCTTTTCTTTTTCTCTTCTCTATAGTTTTAAAATTTTCTTCCATGAACCTGCATTATGATACCTAATAATAAAATTATAATGATTCAAGCGGAGACTTTTTATAAGTTACTTAGTATGGGGTAATAAATATCTTTAGCTCAATTTAGCAGAAAAATAAAGATTGCAAAATGCATTTGTGGGTCTTAGCAGTAGAAAATAAAAGGGATTTTACTCTTAGGTTTTCTTTACTATATCTCACATTTCTGCATCCTCACAGTGCCTGATACAAGTGACCGATTAATATTTGTTGAAGGATAAAATGAAAACAATAGTAATTATTAAAAAATATTTGACAAATTTGGGAGATTAAAATTTTGAAAAAATATAAACAGAAATGTTTCTAAAGTAACATATTTTGTGAAAAATATTTGTAACAGTGAATAAATGGTTAGTATACTTACACACAAAACAAAGGTAATGCTTTAAGAAGAGGATTGGTAACTACAGACAGTCTTTATTTATTAATTTTAACATCTATGTAGCACTAACTCCTGTACAGTCAAGCATGGCTTAATATTTACTTTTACATTTTGATCACAAGCATCTAAACCCTTCCTTTATGACATTGTGAAGAATGTTGGTGTAGGAAGAATTAATATGAACACATCAAATTCCAACATCATTCCATTGGTTCAATTGGTGCCTTACTAATATTAACTTCATCCCTAGCAGTAGTTTTAATTTTGTTGATCATTGAAATGATTATCTGGTTTTATTTTTAAAAGAATCTTTGTAAATGCTTTGCTACCGACATCTGTCACATTTCTCAGGTAGTGGTTAACTTATTTAGTATCAGAGAAGTTGTAAAGAAGAGCAAATGTGAATATGAGATGTGAAGAGATCATTGAGGAAATTTTGCTTTTTTAAAAAATATATGATGCTATAGGAAATCACAAGGAAGTAAAAGGACTCAGTAGATGAAATGTGCCTGCAGTGTTATTTATCAGGACAAAAAGAAAGAGCCATTATGTCTTTCCGCACAATTTTTTTACTCATTTTATATTTTTTGTACCTTTATTATGTAAAGGGATTGAAAAATAGCTCTATGAAATGGAGATGGGGCACGAATTAGTTAATGAACAGGCTTCAAAGAGGAATTTGTTTATAATTCATTTGGTTTTTCTTTTTTCATTTGCCCAATATTCACTGATGCTGACTGTGTGCCATGCGAAGTGCTAGGTATACAAGATGAGCAAGATAGACATTATTCTAGCCTTGCCAGAGATCATATTTCAATCCTGCACACAGGTAGTAAACAAGTAAACAAATAACACAATTACAGATTGGGTGAGTACTGCCAAGTATTGACACAGCGTGCTCTCATAGAAATAACAGCAGGGGCCGGGCGCAGTGGCTCATGTCTGTAATCCTAGCACTCTGGGAGGCCGAGGCGGGCGGATCGCTCAAGGTCAGGAGTTCGAAACCAGCCTGAGCAAGAGTGAGACCCCCGTCTCTACTAAATAGAAAGAAATTAATTGGCCAACTAAAAATATATAGAAAAAAATTAGTCCGTCATGGTGGCGCATGTCTGTAGTCCCAGCTACCCGGGTGGCTGAGGCAGGAGGATCGCTTGAGCCCAGGAGTTTGAGGTTGCTGTGAGCTAGGCTGACGCCATGGTACTCTAGCCAGGGCAACAGAGTGAGACTCTGTCTCAATTAAAAAAAAAAAAATTGACAGTAGGTCCTGTGAACTATAGAAAGAATATTATAGAAGGCCTTTTTAATGAATTAAAATTTAAGCTGAAAAATAAGGAGTCAGCCATGCAAATTGTCAGGGGCACAAGGATCAAAGTAGAGAGAATAGGAAATACAAAGACCAAAATTTTGAAGAGCCTGGACTGTTCTTGGAGTGTAAGACCAAAAATCAATTAATACCAACAGGTGGAAGGACAAATCTCAGGGCTGTTTGAAGAGGATGTGATAAATTTTGAAAACTATCTTTTGAATTGAAGAAAGTTTTCATTACATAAGATAAGCCCATATTCTCACATTTGCACCTATTCTTACTTAAAAATGCATTATCAGATGTCCAAAAGAAATGAAGCGAAAAAAAACAAAGACACAAAAAAACCACCTGCCATCATCCGTAGGTCATATCTACATGCACAGATACACAAGAAACTGATAACAATTGTTCCCCCAAGCAGGGAAAATGAGTGGCTGCAGAATGGGATAGAAGTGTGCCTGCTGTTCATGTTAGCATGTTGTACCTTATCAATTCTGTGTCATGTATTCGAATATCAGTAATTTTTTTAACTATAATTTTTTAATTCAAAATGTTAACTTCTTTCTAAATATTTCATTATGGAGATTCAGTCCAGACTATCTTAATTTCTTTCTGATTTCCCATTGGTTTCTTTGAAGATAAAGAAGCATAACACAGAAAAGTTTTTATTGAATACAACAGAGATGTAATCTCCACTTTAAAAAGTATACTCTTCTATTAAACACCTTTTGGAATTATTGAGGTAATTTTACTGCTTTAAAAAAATTTTTGCAAATAATTTTCATACCACAAAATATCAACTATTGTAGCAAATTCAGTGAAATAACAAGTTCTTCAACTATCTCAATTATGAAATGAGAAGGATGAGTTAGATGGTTTATAGGTCCATTGCAGTTCTTAATTGCTATGATTTTTGCAACTCATCTATTCATTGATCAAGTATTTCCTGATTCCTAATATGAACCAACACTACACTAGGCATTAGGAAATCAAAGATGTATTCTTTGATAGATAGTGGTATATTACCCAGTGTTTGTTCTCCACTTTCATAGTTGTAGTATTTTTAATGGCAAAAGATTGACAGCCAATGTAAGACTCCATTCCCCAGCCTCCAACCCAATGTGGTGGAAACAAAGTAGAGCAGTGAAGCACATAGTCAAATTTGAGATCTTGCACCTTTTCCTCACCTTTTCCCTTTTCACTGGCTGAAATGCAGATGTAACGAAGACTAATTTTAACTTTGTGTAATGTATGTAACTTGAATATGAAGAAATATACATTTTTCAGGTTGGCCAATTTAAGAGTGACAGAAGCTGGAGCAACTACCATAGATGATAAGGTGGAAGCTGTATTTGGAGGACAGAAGAGGTAGAAGGCAGAAGGAGCTATGTCCTGACATTGTGGAGCTGACATGTCAACTGTGAATTGCTTATAATCAGCCGAATGAAGGAAAGCCTATCATGTTATTTTTGTCGACTTATTTTTTTTTTGTTTCTGCTATAACACTTAATTGTATCTTAATATAGATCCCTGCATCAAAGGAAATCACAATCAAGAGTAAGAGGAACACGTTAACAAGTGATTGCAATATAAATCGGTAAGTACTTTAAAAATAGTGTAAACTGAGCATTCCAGAAAAGAAGGATCAACTTGCTCTGCTTAAGGAAATCAAGAAAATGTTCCCAGGAACAAAGTGACATTTAGCTAGGTCTTAAAGGATGAATGATATTTTTCTACATATAAAAGAGGATAAGGGCTTTCCTGGAAGAGAAAATAGAATGTAAAAGCCCCAAGTCGTGACAAGACATGCCTTGCATGGGAAAATACTGAGAAGCTCATTGTAACTGACACTGAAGCATATAAGGAAAGAATGGAAATAGATGCTAAGTTGGGTGTGATTTTTGCAGGCAAATAAGTTTGGCCTTTTTCTTTTAGGCAATGTGGAGCCAGGAAGATTGGTAAACAGGAGATTGACACCATCAGATCTGTTTTTCTGGAAGTTAACTCTGATGGCAATTAGAAAGATAGATGGATTAGAGTAGGAACAGATATGTGGGAACAAGACTAATTTTAACTTCTTGGAACTTGACATACATTTTTCAGATTGGCTGATTAATTATTGAGAATACACAAGAAAGCCAATCTTAACCATCTTTCTTATTTTATATTTACATCTTAAAAACACTAGTGAATACCTAAATGGAATAAAATTATCATTTAAAGAAGTAATCAATATGAAATAAAACTTAATTTATGTGTATGTTTAGACACATATATGCATGAAAGTATATTTATATATGTATATCTATATATATAGTATATAGGTATGTGCATATGTGTGTATACATATATAGAGAGAGAGGGAGAGAGAGAGAAAGAGAGGTAGATATAAATAGGTTTCCCAGGCATGTTCATATATGGATATCATTAATAAGTGAATTTCCAGGAAAAATTTACACACGTTCTGATCTGTGTCTGGGTAGAAGGCAGAACCAACCTAATAATTGATCTGTCCTGTCAGATAAGCATTTGGAGAGAAGACCAATTACACTAAGACCAAATTATACTTTTCAATTACACAGGTGAATCAATCCAACTCAACATGTCAAAGCATAAAAAAATGTTTTAGAAAAGACAGGCAACATACTAAATTTCCCTACCCATTACCTAGAAGTAAGTACTACTCGGAAGAGTAAAATGTCATTCTGTCAATATCCGTGAGCGTATGAAGGTTTCCCAACCCCATCCATCAAGGTGCCTTCCACTTCACTCTCAAATATTTCCCTAAAACATATTATCTTGTGAATGATCTTTGGAATGCCTTTGAATTCAAGAAAAAGGCAAAAATAAAACAACAATATGCAGAGACTCATCAATGTTCCCAGTATGTATAATTTCATCTTTCTCTCCCTGAACTTTGTTTCATTTTTAAGTGTTACTTTCCAGAATTCAGGTGTGTAATGCATAGGATGTGGTTAATGTGTTGAAATATAAAATACCTAAGCAAGTAGGTTTAAAAAACTTGTCTATGCGTTCATAATATTGTGAAGGAAAAATTAAGGGGCAATATGGAGTGAGATGAAGCAGGAGAAGTGGGTTGAGGTAAACCACATAGAGTTTGTAAACCTACTTTAGGGTTTGATCTTTGTTGATAATAATGGTATGCCAGCGAAGGGTGTTATAATCAGATTTGCATTTCTTACAAGATCTCTCTGTCTCCAGTTGAGAAAATGAATTGCCTGGCCAAGGAAGGACAGATAGGAAGTTACAGTCATACACTGGTTGGTAAGGAGAAAATGATGGCTTCAGTTACTTTGTGGCCATGGCAAAGAGAAGGTGGACGTGTTCTAAAGACATTTAGGAAGTCGAATTAACAGGACTTTGTGAGAGGGTTGGATAAATGAGATGAGGAATAGGAAAAAGTCAAGGATAATAATAACAAGTACATCAGCAGAGGAATTTGTTATTTACAAAACTTTTTATATTTATTTCACTAATTCTAACACTAAGAAAGAAATGACACTTGTTATTGTTCTCAGTTTTACAAAGGAGTAAACAGAGACCAAGAGAATCTAAGTGACCTAACCAGGCTCTTAAACAGTTGTTACTATTTAGAGCTTGACCTTGAATTCAGGAATTCTTTTTTTCCAGTTCAGGATACTTTCTACTGAACACCTACCAATCTGATCTTTTATGAGAAGCTAGTCCCTGAAAAGGCCCTTGGATCAAAAGTGGGTACTAATTTATTTGCTCACTTCTCAATTCTAATCTCTCTGGGCAGTGAGCCCAATTGATTTGGCAGAAGCTTCAAAGCAAAAAAAGGCAAAGTCATGAGCCACGTCCATTCAAAGATAGTGGGGAAAACAAAACAAAACAAAAAAGAATAAAAGAAAAATACAGAACCCTTCTGCCCCACAGTCAGCTCTAGGATGAGTCAGAATTGTACATGGTTAAATTTTACCTAAATATTGTGTCACCAGAAATTGTATAAAGATAACAACAGAAGTTAACTAACTCCTTTCTAAGGCAGTGAGTTCAAACTCCTGTTACTAAAAGCATTACTCTCAGGTATATGGGCTAGAGATTTTCTTATATAGTAAAGAATAGGTAAATACTATATGCTTTTTTACTATTAGCACAATTGTTCATAAATGTTGAAACTGTGAATTGGCATAAGAGGAAACTGACGCATCAGAAGCTAGCTCAATGGGTTTGAGGTACAAAAGTATCACGATGCTTCCCCATATTGTCTTACACCTAATGATAGGGATAAATAAGTTTTAAATTATGATCAAGCAGAAAAGAAAGGAGTTACTGTGGACAATTTCAGTAATTCTGAAAACTTTCCCATCATCTACTAATAACCCAATAAATTTAGGACTCAGTCTAAGAAATAAATGTGACTAACACAGGTTGAAGCTACCAGTAAGTTTCCTGATTCAATCCACCTGCCACCACATAGAGGTAACACTATCTTGAATTTTGTGTTTATCATTCTCATGCTTTTTAACACTTTTACTACATATGTATATATTTCTGGGCAATATTTTATTTCTGTTTTTTTCTAAGTTTTTCTTTAAAATTCTATCATAATACACAGTCTTCCTGATTTGTTTTTTAAATTCAGAGTGGCTTGCAAAATACCTCGAGAAAAGGCCCTAACATAACTCTGTCCTTGTGACATTGACCCTGAGACTTCACCAACCTACAAAAAATAAGACAATCAAAACAATCGTGATGATGCTTAAGAAACAGCCTTCCCCAGCCAGAGAAAAAAATCTATCCCTTGTCTCCCATCTGGCCATAGACTGTAGCATGGTCATCCCCATAGCACAGAAATTTTCAGGTAGATAATGGATTCAACTTGGTCTTCATCAGTGTTGGGAACTATCTTTAAAGAAACCTAACCTTAGAAAGCCTAAGCAGAGACTGGAAGAGGAAGCAGAAGTGGTCTGTTTTTCTGAGGGCTACCGGGGGCTATCGCTGGTGCTGCCCCAGAATCAACCCCTCTAACACCAACGTTGGGTTGTACGACCCTAGTAGAACTGGACTACTAAACTGAGCTAGATCAAACATCAGCGGGTTGAGCTCATGAAGCTGACGAAAACCCTCGGTTCAGTTTTGCAAATGATTTCGCTATGTTCTGAGCTCTTTATCTCCACCACACTTCTTCCTTTGATGTATTTGCACCACACCCTTCTTTGAGCACCACAACCACCAACAGCACTACAACAACCGTATCTCAAAGGCCTTCTGTCTCTAGGCACTGGCTAATTATGTAGACATACGTATATATATATATATATACACATATATATATATATATATATTTACATATATACTTCCATCTGTCTGCTAAAAAAAAAACCTAAAATGGGCAACGGAAATGAACAGAAACTTTTCCAAAGAAGACAGAATAATGGCTAGCAAACATATAAAAAAAAGTTCAACATCTCTAATCATTAGAGAAATGCAAATCAAAACCACAATGAGATACCACCTAACCCCAGTGAGACTGGCCTCTATCAAAAAATCCCAAAACAACAAATGCTGGTGAGGATGTGGAGAGATAGGGAC
>CAUYRT010037242.1:0-15256 GCA_963574885.1 Lepilemur ruficaudatus
CACATGCATCCCCTGCACACACACACACCACACCACACACACACTATACACACACATCATACACATCAAACACCACACACATCACAAGAACACACACCACACACATCATACACATCACACAGCACATAACACTCCACACCCTTGCACACACACACATCACACACACACCACATACATCACACACACATATTACAGACCACACACAACCCCCTACCCACACTCCCACATTTCCTCACATCACACACCACACAAACCACGCACACACCACATACATCACATGCAAACCCGAATCCTCACACACACCACACACCACACATGCCACACCATACACTACACACACACCACACGCACCACACGCACCCAAGGCCACGTTTACCACACACGCACACCCCGCATCCCCCACATCACACACCACGCCCACCATACCGCTGCCCTGGCTGGAGCTCCTTGTTAACTCGGTTGGAGCATCTGCCCCTCTCCGCACCCCTGGCGCTCTGTTCTCACCGTGGTGGTCACCGTTTTGTGGAGCAGCGATTGCCTCTCTGACATCGAGAACCGTGTTTGCTCATCTCTGAGCCTCAGAACCCAGCACAGAGTCTGGTGATGGCTACCCTGGAGTGTACGACGGTGAGCGGGCGGGTGGGTGAGTGAGCTGGGGCGAGAAGCATGGGGAAGGGGTGTGAAGAGTGTGGCCTGTGACAAGATAAAGACTCTGATGTGCCTGGGTACTGCTGCCCCACAGCCCTGGACCGGGAATCCCCGCCTGGCCACCCCGCGGGCCTGGAGTTCTCATGCACGGCTGAGGATGCTGCGGGAAGGGGCTTCTCGCCTTGCCGGGGGAGCCTTGGATTAGAAGGGAGCTTTACTGCGAGATAAGACTCTTAGACCTGGGCCATCTGTCCCCTCAGAGCCTCAGCTCTGCAGCTGTGTTCACTGCAGGCATAAATGCTCCCCCAGGATGGGGCAGGGAAGGCTGGGACCTCTGGGCGCCAGGCCCCTTGGGCACTTTGCATCTATCTGTCTGCCCACCCCTGGACAGGCCCTGAGTCTCCATTTTATAGAAAAGGGAACTGACATGCCCAGGTCACACGGAAAATCCTGGGCAGGGCTGGACGTCGAGTGCTGGTGTGTTGGACCCGACGTCCTGGTCCTGTCCCTGCCTCACACGGTTGGATTGTGTTGTGATGAAGGGGCCTGCAGGGAAAGCTTCAGGGATACGCTTCTTTTAGTGGAAAGTTGGGCTCAGGCCCTTCACTGACTTTCTCAAACAAGGATGCTCCCGCATTTTGTTGGTTTATTTATTTATTGTTTGTGGGTTTGGATTGGATGTTCTTTCCTGCACACTCATGTTGGGGTCAGGATGGGAGTCCCTCAGGGGCCATTGCATGCTGGGTGGTTAAATGCCAGGAGGTCAAATGGATCTGAGGACGGCGGAGACTCTGTAGGCTTGGCTGGCCACCCTTGGGTGCTGGCCACCCTGCACTCCAGCAGACGTGGGTGTCTCTGGATTTGTAGCTGCCACAGGTCATGGTAGAATCTTCAACTACCAGAGACTGGGGACTGGGATCTGGAGTTCTAGAACCTTGCCAGGGCCCCTGTGCCTGAGACGAAGCCCTCCAACATCGCAGCTCATTGCTCCGAAAGTTGAAAGCGGCAACTTGAGGCTGCTGGGTGGCTCAAGCGCTGGGCACGCAGGTCTCCGCCATCTTGCCTCCGGAGCGCTAAACCTGCGGGAGGGCCCCGGGCACCACCCAAGAGCTCGTCCCTGGGTTGACCTTGCACAGTCTGCAGAGCCTTGCGCGGTGTCCTGGGCAGAGCAATGGGTAGATAAGAGGGACAAGGACAGGAAGGCAGAGGGGCGGGCAAGAGTCGGGTGGGGAGAGAGAGAAAAAAACACAATTAAGATTGATTTTCAAATATAAAGATTTTTAAAAAATCAAAGCAAGAATTAGATCTTACCCTCATTCCTGGAGGCCCAGAAGGGGCCTTTCGTGGCAAACACTACCATCCCAGACTATTTTAGTCTCAGGAGGGGGAAATCTAATTTCCTGGCAGAAGATGGAGAGAAGGTGGCTTCTTCTAAGCATAAGCCACCTGAGTTGACTGGGGTCTGAGAGGCCTGTCTCTGATGGCCTTGGTAGGAGGGTCTGCCATGTGGACAGTGTCACTTGGATGTGCAGAACCTCAGACACTCCCCGCACCCCACTATCTCCTCCCGGACAGCATGTGCTGCGCAATGTGTGCCCAAAGCCACATTTGCATCTAAACCAGTCCTATTTACGGGAGGAATAACCCACAAGAGAGAAAAAACTGCATGCATTAAACTATTCTTCATAGTTTTATTTTTAACTGCAGACAAAAAGTCCTGGAAACAATCTGAATATCCTATGATAGAGAAATCCTTAATTTGTAACAATACCTCATGGGGATAGAAATGCTTCATGGGGACAAAACCCCATGGTTGTGAAGACCATGTGGCAACACAAAGAAAAATGCTTATGACCTGATGCTAATATTAAAAATTAAAAAACAGGGTACAATAAAAATAAAACCAGGTAAACATGTTTGTATAAGAAGGACAAATGCTGCATGATCCCACTTATGTGAAGTATCTAAAATACTCAGACTCACAGAAACAGAATAGTATGGTGGTTGTCCGGGACTTGGGGGGAAGGGAGAAATGGGGAGTTGTTCGACTGGTAGAAAGCTTCACTTACGCAAGACAGATCAGCCCTAGAGATCTTCAGAACACAGCAGCGCCTTTGGTTTACAATACTATATTTTACACTGAAACATTTAAGAGTAGATTTCTTTTTTTTTTTTTTTTTTTGAGACAGAGTCTCACTCTGTTGCCCGGGCTAGAGTGAGTGCCATGGAGTCAGCCTAGCTCACAGCAACGTCAAACTCCTGGGCTCAAGTGATCCTACTGCCTCAGCCTCCCGAGTAGCTGGGACTACAGGCATGCACCACCATGCCCGGCTAATTTTTTCTATATATTTTTAGTTAGCCAATTAATTTTTTTCTATTTATAGTAGAGACGAGGTCTGGCTCTTGCTCAGGCTGGTTTCGAACTCCTGACCTTGAGCAACCCACCCCCCTTGGCCTCCCAGAGTGCTAGGATTACAGGCGTGAGCCACCGTGCCCGGCCTTTAAGAGTAGATTTCAAGTTAAGTGTTTTTACCCTCCCCACACACAAAGTAGGGCAGGGAAACTTTTGGAGGTGATGGACATGTTTATTATTTTGATTGTGGTGTCCGTTTCATGGCTGTGTGTATATGTCCAACTCTGTCAAATTGTAAGCATTAAATATGTGTAGTTTTTGTATATCAGTTACAGCTCAATAAGGCTGTTAAAATTTCTTTTAAAAACATGTTTGTAGGCCGAGCGCGGTGGCTCGTGCCTGTAATCCTAGCATTCTGGGAGGCCAAGGCGGGCGGATCGCTCAAGGTCAGGAGTTCAAAACCAGCCTGAGCAAGAGTGAGACCCCGTCTCTAATAAAAATAATTGGCCAACTAAAAATATATATAGAAAAAAGTAGCTGGGCATGGTGGCGCATGCCTGTAGTCCCAGCTACTTGGGAAGCTGAGACAGGAGGATCACTTGAGCCCAGGAGTTCGAGGTTGCTGTGAGCTAGGCTGACGCCTTGGCACTCTAGCCTGGGCAACAGAGTGAGACTCTGTCTTAAAAAAAAAAAAAATAAATAAATAAAAACATGTTTGTATAAAAAACAGGAGACATATATGAATGAGAAGGATTATTAAGTTATGGTCATGAGATTATTCTTTTTTTCTCTTCCTTTTTCCAAATTCTTACTATATGCAATGTGGTGTGGTAGTTAAGTACATAAAATCTGGAGCAGATTATTTAGAACCCAGCTATACTACTTACTAGCTGCGTGACTTTCAACAAGTTACTTAACCTCTCCGTGCTTTAGTCCCTCACCTGTGAAAATTAGGATAGTCATAGTACCTAACTCTTAGGAATACTCTGAGCATTAAATAAGTTAGCAGGCATAAGTGCTGCGCTGAATAACTGATATGTAAGCACTAGCTTATGTGCCAAAAAAAAAAAAAAATGTTTAGCTGTCGTAATTCATCCAAAGGCCTTATGAAGGCCCCAGGGTCACGGCCTTCCTGGCTAGGGGGTCCATATGGCTGTCAGTCTGACCCCAGCTTAAGCCGGGCGGCCTGGGCTTGGGGCCAGTGCCTGATGTTCCTCAAGAGCCAACAGAGTCTGCAGAGTGAACATTCCTTTAAAACAACCGCTGCTGTGCCGCTGCTGCTATACAGATTGCTATAAGCTTTCTAGATACTTTAGAGAAAGCCTTTTTTTTTTTTAGTAAATTTGTAAATGTAATAAATTCAGCAAATCAGCCATTCAGTACGTTACTTTTTGAAGATTGCTTTGTCACATTGACCCAGAGCCCTTGCCCTTCCATATCTCGTCATCCCCATAGGCCCGGCATGGCACTGAGATATAGAGCAGTGCCCAAGGAAGACACTTTAGCACAAGGACCCGTCGACCCATTTGGCATGTATGTGTCACAGCTGGGGCCATCAGCTCACGCACGTCCAGGCAGCCAGGGTGTGTTTCTCCTTCTGTAGGCAGACACAGGGCATTGTCACAGGTCAGTGAACTGGGGCATGCAAGGCCAATCCTGGAACCTGGCACAGCAGCAGTCCTGCTGTTGCTTGCACAATACTCCAGGAACACTCATTCATCTTCTCCCTCCTCCTCTCTGAATCCCTGGGTCAGTCCCGTGAGATGGCAGGCGGAGCCATCACTCCCAGGCGAGAATGCACAGGCTTTGGTTTTCTGTGCTGGAATTGCTGGTCTCTCGCACCAGCAGCCCTGGCAGGGCTCAGCCCCACTCCGCGGCAACAGCAGGGCATGTTCACAGGGCACCATGTGGCAGGCAGGGTACCAAGTGCTATAGGGTCATGGCTCCACTGACTCATCGCTGCAGCCCACTAAGGCCAGTTCTATCATCATCCCCTTTCAAAGCCCTTTTCACAGAGGGGGCCTGAGGCTGAGCAACACGGGTGACCTGCTGAAGGGCATATGGCTAGCGGGTGGTGGAGCTGGGATTCCAGCCCAGATGGCACTTCCTTCTGAGAAGTCTGCCGTTTCGCCCACCGGGCACGCCCATGTCTTCATACATATTCTGCAGGAAACTTTCTGGGGGAAGGCACTTTGTTGTAGTGGAAAAAGGAGAACAGATCCTGGTTTCTGGGTCTGCCTCAGTTTCTTTCTGAGCCTCAGTTTCTCAATCTATGCAACAGTGACAAGACTTCTCTAGGGTGGTTCCAAGGATTTAAATGAAATTACATGGTAAGGACCCAATAAACACTTTTATTTTGCTCTTCTTGTTCTAAGTTGTTTATAGCTTTCTACAATGGGATTTTTAAAATAGACACATGAAAAGAAATCCAGTCTTGACACAGGAGCCACAGACCTGGATCGTTTCCCCACAGCATCATACATAAGTGCCCTTGCACTGTGCACAAGGAGTTAACCTGGCTGTGTTTGCTGGAACTGTGTGTGCATGTGCGTGTGTGCGCGCGCGTGCTGTGTGCATGTGTCTCTGTGTGTGTAATCTGTATATATGTGTGTGTCTGTGGGTGTTTGTGTAGGATTTGTATAGTGTGCACCTGTGTGTAGTAGTGTGGTGTGTGTCTCTCTGTGTGTAGCGCGTGTGTGTATATGTGAGTGCTCACACCCCCTCTGCTTCTCTTTACCACCTCTGAGCAGTCCGTGCCGCAGATGGGAAGGGGAGAGGGGAGGGATGAGCCCTCCCTGGAGCGGCCCCCATCTCTCTCTTTGGCAGGTTTTCACCTTCTTTCACAGAACCGCCCTCCTTCGCCAGGCCTGGGGGAGCAGAGCTGCAGCCAGCCAGCCTCACCCCCACCTCTCCTGGGCGGGTGCCTCACACTCGGTTCAGTGAGCGGTGTGTGAGAACTGGCTATTTTTACCCGGCCAGCTGGGTGCGATGCCAGTTTGGAAGGAGGGGCTGTCAGCTTCTCCGGGAGAAAAGGTCTGCGACTAGAGCCATCCTGTCTCGCTGCCTCCCTCTGCCCACCCCCTCATTTACATCCGAGCTCCCCTTTCTGTGGACAGGACTCCTGGTGGTTGGCAAGGGCTTGGAGGCTCTGGTGCCATGGCCCCAGAGAGTGGGGGGGGCTCTCTCGGTCTCCTGGGGAGGGCACTGCGACTGCAGAGAGTCCAGACAGCAGCCCTGGGTTGGTGTCAGGCTGTCTGGCTCAGGCTCTGCAGCCTCCAGTGGGGCCCTGCTTGTCCCATGCTCTGGGACCCTCCTACCAAAGGCAGCAGAGGTCCGGCAGCCCTAATCTCCCGCGTGGGCCAGGCGGCAGCAGTGCCTCCGTCTGCCCCAGGCCTGGAGCCCCCATGCTGGGAGCTGGGTGCCTGTAGCCCTCCCTGGGTCTGGGCCTGTCCCTCTCACTGCTGGTGCCACTCAGGCCTTGGGGGAGGGGAGAGCCTTGCTCTTCTGGGCCTCACCCCGGGGCGTAGAGCCTGGAGGCTGCCTGGCTGCACCTCTGGGGGCTGCATCACTCCCCACCAAGCTAGGGCTCTCTGGACCCGTGTGCCCCCCACCTGCTGGTGACCTGAGCTGCTGGCCGTGCTCCAGGTCCATGGGACTCGCAGGCAGCTTTGGTTTGTGGCTCCTATGAGCACCTTCCGACCTAGCTCCTTTCTGTCCTCCATGCCTTCTTCTTGCCCACCCAGGCCTTTGCCTCTGTGGCCTGCTCCACCCGCACCCCCACCTCCATGATCCCTGGGTGGGCTTCTGGCTTTTCCTCAGGTCTCAGAGATGCCCCCTCCTCTGGCACCACCACCCAAGGCAGGGGTGCTCCCCCACACCATCGCCTAATTGCATCCTGCTCCTTTCTTTCCTTGGCAGATACAGTCAGTTCAAAATGACTAATTTCTCGGCGGCTCACGCCTGTAATCCTAGCACTCTGGGAGGCCGAGGTGGGAGGATCGTTCAAGGTCAGGAGTTCGAAACCAGCCTGAGCAAGGGCAAGACCCCGTCTCTACCTAAAAATAGAAAGAAATTAATTGGCCAACTAAAAATATATAGAAAAAATTAGGCGGACATGATAGCGCATGCCTGTAGTCCCAGCTACTTGGGAGGCTGAGGCAGAAAGGATCGCTTGAGCCCAGGAGTTTGAGGTTGCTGTGAGCTAGGCTGACGCCACGGCACTCTAGCCTGGGCAACAGAGTGAGACTCTGTCTCAAAAAAAAAAAAAAAAAAGACTAATTTGTTTCCCCTTTTGGGGGCATCACCTCCCCCATGGGATTGTAAGCTCTGTGGGGCTGAGAGCACATCTGCTACGGCTCCCTCTGGACTCGTGCGTGACCTCAGGTGCGGGTGGGGCTGATTGGCACCTGTGGCTGCCTGTGCCACTGCAGAACCTCCTCCTCCCCCAAGTCTGGGCAGGGTGGGTGCTTACCTTTCAGGGCTGTCAGGTTGTGGCCAGGAACGCGCTGGCAGCAGGGCCTGGCTCTCCAGGGCTTGGCAGGACGCCTTCTCCCTGAGCGTGGCCACAAAGGAGCAGAGACTCTCCCTTAGCGAGCTTGGTCATGCAGGAACAACCTGAGTGAGCTTCCACTCCTAAGGCTCAGGGCTCAGAAATACGTATTCAAGGAAATGCAGATCCAGCCAGGCTACAGTCGGGCTCGGGCCCAGGGGAAGGGGTGGCCTTGCTATAATTTACTTTTCAGAAATAATAACGTTGGCAGATTTTCTGCCCCCAAAACACATTCTCCTTATGTTCCTGTCCCAGAAACAGTTCAGCAGGGTGAGTCGGAAATGTCCGTGCCCTTCGACACGGTCATTCTCCCCTTGGTGACCTAGTCTAAGAAAATAAGCCTGAATATGAAAAATATTTTATGTACACATATGTCTTTTACCACATATTTAAAATAGTGCAAAGTGTGAACCATGTAAATGTCTAAGCACGTATATTTATGATAGCACATTCACCGGATGGCAAGTTATATCTGAAAATATTAGTTGAATGGCACCACTTCAGGAATGTGCCAGAATAGATAGTCCTGAATAGATAGGAAACTCCATCCTCATTGAATTGTCATTAGGGAAACATTGGCAACCTCTAACATGTCCAAATATACGGGTCTGATAAACTGCATGCCATGGACTGTGTTTATGAGGAATTCTATGCACTGTTTTTCTTATAAAACAGTGGCACATTTTCATTGCAGAAACTTTAGAAAACAAATATCTCCTATAATCCCCCTGCTCAGAAACGGCAGCTGCTGACATTCTGGTTTAAATGCTTCCAGAATAACTTCAATCATAAATATTTTGGGTGATTACAATAACACAATGATAAATTTAAAAAAGACAACATGTGGAATATATAGTCTACATATAGAGATGTATCAATTAAATTTTAAAATGCTGCACGCAAGATTGAAAGGAAATAAACACAGTGTTGAACAATGGCTATTCTTGAACCACGGAATTATGGATGTTTCCCCTCTTTATATATTTTTATATCCCTGGCTCCAAAAAATGTTAAAATAACCATAACCACTACAACAAAAAATAAAGGTAGGCAGTTTCTAGAGGGTTAGGCAAAAGCAAAAGCTCAAAATACTCAGCTATCTGTATCAAGAGAGGCAGGAGAGCTAGATCTTCATATCCACAGAGGTGAAAAGACCATGTGCCCCACTTCTGAACACCCATAAAGACACCCCACCCCCGACCACAGACATGCTCCTCCCATCTGCCATGGTTGTTTTCTGGGCATGGGGTTTGGGGATGTTCAGACACGGATGGTGGCCCAGCACTAATGTGCTCTGTTCCAAGCATGGTACAAGCACAATGGAGTGGCTCCAGAATTTCTAGACAGGTAGGACGTAGGCATAGCAACCCAGATGCAAGCGCCCAGCCTAGAGAACTCCCAGCACTGGCCTCCATGGTCAGAGCGGGAAACTTCCGCTGGTTGTGTGTGTGTTACTGTGGTGAGCACCCTGCTTTCCTTAGCGCGTGAGTGTGTTTGGCGGAGCAGGGGCTGTGGATGGAGACTGTGGCGCCTAACGCCCCCGAGCCACCTGCTGGAGCTGCTGCTGTGGTTAGAGGTGCTACGGAAGTTCAGGAACGAGATCCCCGTCTCTCCAGGGCCCAGCACTGCCTGCCGGGGCCTGCCCCCTCCCCGCAGGTCAGGAATGGAACCTTCCCAGACGCTGGAATCCCCTGCTCAGGCCCAACACCCCAGGGCAGGCCTACCTTCTGCAGAGAGGACGGAGAAGCAGAGAAGCAGGGCGCAGAGCAGGCTGGAAAGCACTAGAAGCCTCATGGCGAGGTGGCAGAACCTGGAACCTCGTGTCCTGAGGAGGGAGCTGTGTGCAGAAGTCCTCCCTTGAGGCCACCTCGGACATTTATAGAGTGATGAGAGGTTTTCCCAATGGGCAGGGCACCAACAGACTTGGAATTCTGCCAAAGGGTAGAGTCAGCCTCTCCCAAGAAGAAAACCAGTTTTTCAAGAAGCATTTCGTGACCCGTAACACAGAGAGCTGTAAATGCCCAGCCAGGAGAGCTTCCAGCATTGGCCTCAGTGGCCAGAGCAGGAATCTTCACCAGGGAAGAGCCACTGCCCAGGGTTGAATGTTAACTTTTAGTGTCAGTAAAAATTCCATCAGATGCAAATCTTCCTGCTGGTTCCTCAGATGTGGCTGGGAGAAGGACCATGTCTCGAGCAACTGATGAAATGTAGATAGCACAGGCCCTGGAGTCAGATGACCTGGGTTTGATCAGC
Source organism: Lepilemur ruficaudatus (assembly GCA_963574885.1). Classification (NCBI taxonomy): domain Eukaryota; kingdom Metazoa; phylum Chordata; class Mammalia; order Primates; family Lepilemuridae; genus Lepilemur; species Lepilemur ruficaudatus. The sequence continues at coordinate 9,804 of CAUYRT010037242.1, forward strand.
AGTGTGAACTTGAACTTGTCTTTGAATATCTCTGAGTCCACTTCCCATCTGGGAAATGGGCACAGGGCTACCTCTCTCACAAGCCTGCATGAGCATGGGTACAAGAAGCCACCTGCACCAAGGTGGATGCTCACACAGCTGTTAAAGGGGTGGGGTCACAGCTGGACCTTGATGTTTCAGACAGTGATGAAATGAAAGGGCACTTCAGGTGCAGGACCAGCCTGAGTAAAGGCCTGGAGGAAGGGAGCCACCGGCCAGGACAGGCAGGGGGAGAGTCTGCCCACAAGTGCAGGAGACCCAGTTATCACTCATTCATTGAACATATGCCCTGGGCTGGGTCATGTGCTTGGCCCCAGGGACACAGAAGACTCAGGGACACAGAAGATCAACATGGAGCTTCTTTTGGTGGAGGCATCTGTGTAGATAAGTGACCAACACATGACATCGTAAGTGCTGTCTGTGCTAAAGGCCAGGGAGGTGGGTTGCTCAAGCAGGGGCTGGGACAGGGCGAGGAGGCTTTGCAGAGATGGCTGAGATTGGGCAGGGTGAGGGGAGGTGGGATGGCATGGTAAGCCAGGTCGTGAGGGCTTCCTGGACCAGCAGAGGAGTCAGACTGGCTAAGGTATGAAAAAAGGAGGCATGGGGGTCCTTCAGCCAGGTAGAGACTGATGACAAGAGTGCTTTGGGCTACTCTTCCATCAGGGAAGGTCTCTGGGTGTCCCTTCAATAATGGCACACGCGTGCCTGAGCACCTGCCTGACCCCGGCCTCAGGTGGTGTCAGGGAGTCCAGTGCCACCACGCCTATGGGAGATGGTGGGTGGGTGGCTGGTTGGAAGGGACATTCCTCAGGAGAGATTAGTGTGCTTCCCACACACCGTACTGAGCCCCTGTCTGGGCTACTCTCAAACCTCTACTCCCAAACCAGTTCCTGCCCATCCTTCCAGCCCCAGCTGGAGAATCTCCTCGAGGTGGTGTTGACGTGTGCTGCGACTCTTAGCTCTCAGCATGCTGTTTCCCACTGAATGGTGAGCTCCTGGAAACGCAGGGCCTGAGCCCAGGGGTGAATGATGGGCAGGATCCCCGAGGGTCGTGGCAGGCTCTGTGGGCCTGTTGCACCTTTATACCTGGCAAGGGCTCTCTGGTCAGCTGTGAGCAGTACTGCAACAAGAGGACATGCTGAGGGTCCACCGTGGCACCCACCTGCCACCTGGCCCCAGGAAGCTGTCATCAGGAGATGTCTGGGAGATCACACTAGGGCAAGAGGAGGCAACCTGGCCCGATGACCAAAGGGTGAAAGAGCTGGGGAGCATGCAAACACCCTTCCAGCAAGGAGGGAGAAAGGAAAATGTGTGTGGGGTGGTTTCATGTTGTTAAGCATGGGGTGGGGGTTGTCCCTGGCTGAAGAAGAAATGTGATTTTTTTGTGTATGCAGAGAGGAAGATAGGCAAGCCTAAGAAGCTCCCTCTGGAAACCAGCAAGTGAAGACACTCACATGTATCATGCATGTGTACACGTGCATAGAATTTGCATTTGCCCTTGTGATGTGATGGCCACCTGTCCTTTGCCTTAATAGGTATGCCCTTCTGACCAAGGAACTGATACTGGTTCCCAGCCTTGAAGGACGCGTGGGAGATGCCAGTACCTGGTTCAGCTCTCCAGGGTCTCCCTCGTTCCTGGCAGCCAGTGCAGACAATGCCTGCTGTCAGAGACCCAGCGGTTTATGTCACTGACCCTCCTCTTTTGCTACAGAAGAGAAGCAATTTATATCACATGCTCAGATAGCTCAGCAAGCAAATCAATGACCAGGGACATTTTGACAGTCAGCCTCTATGCTTTTCAACATCTGCAAACTTTAAAAATAATCCATACTACAAAACTGCTGGGGCTGCTGGGCTCAGTACATATTCCATGTGAGTCGCCTGCTTGGCCCCAGCCTGAGTCCCTTCCCAGGCTTTGCTCTGAGTCCTAATGGCTGTGCGGAATGGTATGGGCAGGAAGATCGCGGGAGTCTACCTACCGGGGATAGCTCCAGAGCTGGAGCCCACGAGAGGTTTGGGGACAGCCACTGTTGGAAGGAGTGCCAGGAAGAAGGAAGCGCTCCTCTTGAGGCTGCGTTTGGTAGCTGGCACGGTGCTCTTACTGAGGTCGGCCACTACAGGGCAGAGGGGGCAGGGACAAGGTCAACCCCTAAAGCCAAACTCTAATTATTCAGCAGTGGTGCAAAAATTAGGAGTGGACTCTCAGGCTAGTGAAGCGAGAGCTTCATCTGGATCTACTGACCAACTAAACCAGGACTGGGGTGATCTTCTCAAGAGCCCTCAGCCACTCAGATACAGAGTCAGAACTAGACTGTAGGTTCTCAACACAGTTTTTCTCACTCCAGAACAGAGCCAGCTGTAAGGGCACTAGGCAGCTAAGAGCAGGAAGAATTGGCTATCTCAGGGCTCTGTTCCTTCCCCACTCACACACTGTTCATAGATTTGCAGGTTTTCCTAGGACCGTATGTTTCTTGCTTGAGAAGAATAGATTCAGATGTCAGAATTCCACCTGCTTTTAAAATACCAAAAAAAAAGAAAAAAAGAAATAAAAGTCACTGAAGCAATCCACGCCAGCGCTAATTTAAACAACAGGGTTTAAAGTATAAGTTCTGTGCTAACTCCACTCCCTGGGGACAATTGCTGCTTTTCACAGATTTTCACCTGCTTTTACCATTTCAAAGAGAACTGTCAACTTCTTACTTTAAAAAAGGAAGAAACACCTCTGGCTCTTCAGAAAATTCAAAATCTCCTGTTGAACTGAGAGAGGTGAAAATGAGAGGCATTTTAACAGGAACACCTGTTAGTTTTGAGCATATGCAGTTTGGGTACAAAAATAATACTCAAATTTGAGGCTCTGGATGATTTCCAAAGTTGATTTTGAAAGCTTGGCTGCCTTCCTGAGAAAAAAGTCTCCAGAGAGACACCCAACACACTGGGGAATTCACAAGGAAGAAACATTTTTCAAGTCAAATGTATAATTTCTAAGACCAGTTAGGGAACTGCCTGAAGCACCCGCACCCTTTACGGTTAGAGTGCTTTTGGCCCCAGTCCCACGCTTCACTCTCAGCTGCCACGCTCAGTGTGTTTTATGGCCCGGTGATGGGTCAGAAATGACTCTCCCTCCTTTATTTGCTCAGCAAACTGCAGATCAAGCTTATATTAGAGGGCGGCACCATCCTTCCCTTGCCTCCTCATTTAATTCTCTCCCCACGTCAGGGAGGCAGGTATTCCCTTTTTATTTTACTCGACAAGGGAAACTACAGTTTCCCCTCACTCCACAAAAGAGGTGATGGGCATTTCTAAACTAGAACCAGGTGTGTCTGACTCCAAAGCTGAGGTTCTTTCCAGAGTTCCACTGAGAGCTTGTGTATAGTTGAAAGTAACCCACAACACTGATGTTTAGCTTACACTCCACTCCCAAATTGTACAAAAACCTGACAGTTTCCTCTATTTTTTTTTTTAAAGGTTATTCAATTGTCTACTTTGTACAGTTAGTCTGAACTTCCTTGGAAGCTTCCAACTCACCGGATCTTGCCTCTGGGCATCCTGCTGCTGGGTCAAGGCTGGTGTATCAGGGTCTGTTCCTTCAAATCCTGCCCTTGCTGGTCCCCTTGGCTCCCACTGGGGCTGTGGATTTCCCACTGTCATTCACATGCCCTGGGTTGGTCTGTCACCATGGTGACCACCAGCAGGCCTGCGGTTCCTCCACTGCAAACATGCCAGAATGTCATGATCTCTACCATGCTAGAGATCCCCAGAGGGGCTAGAAGGCACTTTTCTCACCTCCCGTGGCCACTCCATGTTGGTGTTGCAGCACCTGTAAAATTATAGCAGGGTGGGACCTGTCCATGTTGGAAGCCGCATTAATTTAGCTGTGATCAAATAGGCCAAAGAAACTTCAATTAGATATACTTAAAAATGTACATTATTTTGTAAAAATCTAAGTACTATGTACTTAGTAATTTCAAAAATGAAAACTGTTTGTTAATTTTAGTTAACCAACCTTTTAATGACTTTGTTGTGTCTGCTTGTTGTTGGAAAGTGCTTGAATATTTGGTTGCAGCATGGAGGTCCGCAGGTCCAGTCGATCCTCCAGATGGGTATCAGTCATTTGTGACCTTAAGGGTGTCTTGATTTGGGTTAGGTAGGAGAATGTAGATTCACAACAATAAATGGTTGAAAAGCAGAAAGCATTTTTCAGGTATGTTGCTGAAGGCATGGGGATTCGATTGCATTTTTCCATATTTCCATTGAATCTTACTTAGCATCAAACAAAACTTTAAAATGTCATCTACTGAGAGTTCAATCAATTCCATCTGTAGTTCTTTAGGTGCCTTGGTGATATCAACTAAGTGAGACTGAAATGCTAATTTGAGTGTAATATCATGATTCGGAAAGTCAGTGAAACGTTCATTGTATTCTCCAATTAATAGGTCTATAATAACTGTGTATTCTTCAAATGATTCGCATATATCATCCTGCTCATCAATGACCTTTGCTAACTAGGGAAAATAGTCATTCAAAATTTCCTTTTGAGGAAGAAGTGTTTTGAAAAAATATAGCTTTTTACGAAATGCTTGGATTTTTGCGCCACATATCATATATAGACTTAGTTTTTTTACCTTGCAAGAAATATTAAAATCATTTTGATTTGACATGATATCAAATGCTGCATTCCTATAGAAATCTTCTTTTAATAATTCACATTGTTGATTTTGTTCTTCATAAAATTTAACTATCTGTTTTTACAGAGATAAAATTTTGGCTAACACCTGTCCCTGTGATAGCCAATGTATTTTATTTTATTTTATTTTTTTATTTTTTATTTATTTATTTTTTTGAGACAGAGTCTCGCTTTCTTGCCCAGGCTAGAGTGAGTGCCATGGCGTCAGCCTAGCTCACAGCAACCTCAAACTCCTGGGCTCAAGCAATCCTTCTGCCTCAGCCTCCCAAGTAGCTGGGACTACAGACATGTGCCACCATGCCCGGCTAATTTTTTATATATTTTTAGTTGGCCAATTAATTTCTTTCTATTTTTAGTAGAGACGGGGTCTCGCTCTTGCTCAGGCTGGTTTCAAACTCCTGACCTTGAAACTCCTGACCTTGAGCTATCCGCCTGCCTCGGCCTTCCAGAGTGCTAAGATTACAGGCGTGAGTCAAATTGCCCGGCCGCCAATGTATTTTAGAATAAGGCAAATTCACACTGAATACCTCATCATTCAACTTTAGTTTGTTAGGAGACTGATGATGCTGTGTTGCATTTGCAGAAACATAGTTAACAATACTTATAACTTGTTGCAAAGTGTCACTTAAAATAGTAGCTTTAGCACTATTTATTTATTTATTCATTATTTATTTATTATTTATCACACCCAGCCCATGGTTTCAGCCTGAAGTGGGGGACTCATGACCTG
>CAUYRT010037245.1:0-18983 GCA_963574885.1 Lepilemur ruficaudatus
ACAAAAATTTGCTCTATAAGGGTTCTAAATCCAAAGTTCTCAGAGAAACCGGCATTGGTGCACAAACCGGGCTGTGGCCACCTCCCTGCCTGTGGCCTCCCCCGCCCTGACTGCCCCCCCCCCCCCCCCCGCTGCTCCCTGTGTCAGACAACCACGCGCTCCCGCCACAAGGCCTTTTCCAGATTTGCAAAGTGGAACCCCAGGTTCGTGTGTGTGTGTTTAATATGCACTTTACCTTATGGACTGAGAAAATATTAACCGTTTTCCATCTCATGTTTTTAAATAATCTCTACAGCATTGGTGTATTTATTTTATGAATGTCTACAAATACGCCCTCACTGATGTAAGTGGTTCTGAAAGAGAGGCTGTATTACTTGTTGCTGCTGTAACAAATTCATACGAACTTAGAAGCTTAAAAAACCCACAAAGTTATTATCTCACGCTTCTTGAGGTCACAGCCTGAAGTGGGTCTTATGGTCTGCAGTCAAGGTCTCCGCAGGGCTGAGTGGCGTAGGGATGCTAAAGGGAGAATCTGCTCCCTTGCCTTGAAGTGGCCAAGGGAAAACTTCCCCTTTGCCCGCTAAAGGTTCAGTGAAAAATCAGTTGACAAAAGGCAGATTAATAGAAGAAGAGGCATACAAAATGTATTTTCCTGTGCACGACATAGGGGAATCACAGGAGAATGATTACTCAATACCCCAATGGGTTACAAAAACTCATATAACCTTCTTCCTAGGGGAGGGGGATATAGGGGAATGTAGACCATTGCTTTCAGGGGCAGTAATGATTAATAGGGGAAATGAACGGACCTGGAAGACAGAAATTAACTTGAAACTGATTCTCTTTTGAGACAGGGTGTTGCTCTGTTGCCTGGGCTAGAGTGCAGTGGTGTCATCGTAGCTCACTGCAACTCAAACTCCTGGGCTCAAGCGATCCTCCTGCCTCAGCCTCCCAAGTACTTGAGATTACAGGTGCATGCCACCACGCCTGGCTAACTCATCTCCTTTTCTGAGATAATGAGATTGCAGGTGAAGAAAGGAAAGGAGGGGATGGAAGGCAGTTATGTTTTCTTTGGGGGTCCAGTTCCTAGGTAGATAAGGGAATACCAAAGAAAAGCTTCATCCTGTGCTTTGGGAAAAACAGAGGATTTGGGGGGAGGTCAGAGAGATCTTGAGGCTGCTTCTTTGGTTCAGGCATATTTCAGGGTGAAATATTCTGGTTTCCTTTAGACTTTTTCCTCTTCTAGAGACAGTCTGTATTCCTTGGCTGTGGCTTCCTTATCTTCAAAGCTAGCAGTGCAGCATCCTCCAATCTTTCCTCCTCTCTCTGACGTCTGCTTCTGTTGTCATCTCCTCCTCCTCCTCCTCCTCTGACCTTCCTGCCTCCTTTTTATAAGATACCTTGTGATTACATTGGTCCCGCCAGTTTCCTTCTCAAGATCCTTAACTCACTCACATCTGCACATAAGGTAACATATTCACGGGTTCTGGAGATTAGGATGTGGACATCTTTGGGGGCCTCTATTCTACGTTCCACAGAGGTTAAGAGCTGAGGTGATTCAAATGCATTATTTTGTGCCAGATGCTTCCATTTGACTTCTATAATGATAATGGCAAGGTAGTCCCTTATTTAGTACTAGAAAAGGAAAAGTAGTTACAGATAATAGACATAAATCTGTGTTAAAATAGCTAATGAGAATAAATGAGTAAAAATTACAAAAGGGTAGTTGTGAGTTCAGTGTATAGTATCTTTCTGAGGAAGAGAAGTTGTCATCAGTGGAAAAGGCTGTCAGCGGTACGTGTACACCAAGGTTTGGACTAGGTGTGCTGTGTGCCAACCTTCGTTTCTAATGAGGAAGTCTCAACATTTGGTCAATCATCTGCAGTCATCGGTGAGAACATGGGCCCCTCATTGAGCAAAGAACAAGCTTTTTAAGTGTACCTCAAAAATAAGCTAAGTTAATGGGAAATATGAATACAATTTTCATTTTCAAATTACTTACAAGCAGTACATCTGTTGTATAAAACAAGGCATTTGAGCTCAAGGAAGTTTTGGATGATACCAAGAAGTTTTTGGATGGCATATGGGTATAGTTATCAGAAGGTGGATATTAATGATGAACTCTGGCTTACAGCTCAAGATCAAAGCACAGTGGCAAATGAATGTGTACTTCAACAGGGAAAACAATTTAAGAGATTTCGTGGAGTGTATAGTTTGCATTTTTACATGGTCATAAATGAAACTAGTGAATAACAATCCAGTGGTGAATTTTGAGACCAATGCTGGGAGAATTAGCAGTGGTTCTGTATGCAACAAGCAGAAGTAATGAGTATCACAAGATAACATGTTTCTAAAAACAAGTTTAGAAAAATTGTTAATGATAAAATAGGAACATCACAAAATGGCTTTGTCTTTTTTTTTGGCACACATATAGGGTCACATTAAGATAATGAGAAGAAAATGAGCTTATATTAATGAGTTTCCTCATGATCTCACTGTGGTTAGTATCATTTAATTATGATGAGTCATACAAATATAGTATTATCATGGGCACAATGGGGCTGCATTGTCTTATAGGAAGTTTTTTTCATTCTTGTTCATCTTCATTTCTTCTAAAAAATTACCAGAAAACCACTGAAAGGTTGGGCTTCCTTTGACTCTGTTGGGGCTCAGAAACCAATACCCCAAAATGTGGAGCTTTGACATGCCGAACTGAAGAAGCAGCCTCAATATGTCTCTTACCTCCCCCGCTTCCTGTCTGTCAACACTCTGTCTCTCCCAAAGCACAGGATGAAGTTGCTCTCTGAAGTTCCCTTATCTGCCTAAAGTCTGGACCTGCTAAAGAAGTAGACAATTACTTCTGGTCCCTTTCCTGAGTTTTCATTAACTGAACTTCTATTGCAGGAGGAAAGACACATCTGGCAAACCATTGGCTCTCTGAGCCCAAGAGACTTTGTTCCAGGCCATTGCATGCTCTTCAAGTCCATTGTATTACCCTAAAAATCATTTGCTATGCCCCTAAAATTATCCACACTTCCCCATCTCCCTTTCCCCTAAAAAGAAGGGCATATACACCTCTATACCCCATAGTGTGATTGAGTGATCACTCTGTGATTCTACCTCCATGTACGGTAATACATTTGTCTTCCATTTGTTCTATTAATCTTCCTTTCATGAGTTGATTTTTCAACAAATCTTCAGGGAGTGAAGGGCAAGTTTTTCCTTGTTCTCTACAACTCCAAAATGCTCCCAGAAATGGATCCCTCTGGAAGGGGTGTGAAGAGACCAAGGATGAGTGAACTCTTATATTGCTTTGCTTTTTCATAACCCTCTTGCTTCATCTGAGATATGAGAATTGGAATAGGGATAATTCCTGGGATTCCTTCTAGTGCTAAAATTTGATCATATTGGGCAAAGATGATAATCTGGGAGAAAGACTGGGAGGAAACTGTTACAAGATGAAAATAGATGACTCTAAAACAACAAAGGAAGCTAGATGTTTTTGCTGCTTGGCCTTCCCTGCTTAATTCTTTCAATCCTTGCTGCTTGGGAAAGGTATATTACCACTAACCTACTTTGCCTTTAAAGGAAGAGACAAAAGAAAGTGAGTTGTTTCTATCCTACAAACATTTTTCAAATCTATAAGATACTAAAAATCACTTCTGCTTGTACAACATCTTTTGTCTGAGGAGTACAAACAACAATGATTAGTTTCATTTGGCAAATGGGAAAATTTGCTCTTTGAGTTAAGTAGCTTTTCAAGGTCATTATACTTTGGCAGGCTCCTCTGGCATTCAGTTTTGTGTATCAGATATAATCCAAATAGGGTCAGGCTTGGCAATCCTATCACAATCATTCTAAAACTACTTTTGCCTATATGTAGCCATTATAAAGGATAACGATAAAAGCCCTTATAAACACATGGAGAAATGGTTATGAATCAATGTTTAAGTGAAAAAAAGCAGCATACAAAATTTTATGTCCATTAGTGTTACAACTACCTAAAAATATGTGTGCCTATGGAGAAAGCATTGAAAAGACGTGGTAAAAACAAAGAACAGCAGCATTCCTGAGGGTGAATAAGAAAATACACAAGGGTTAGATAAGCTATTTGAGGATATAATGGAGGAAAATTTCCCAGGCCTTGCTAAAAATCTAGGTATCCAGGTACAAGAAGATCAAAGGACTCCTGGGAGATTCATTCCAAACAGGAAGACATCACAACACATAGTCATCAGACTGGCCAAAATGACCATGAAAGAGGCCCTACGAGCCCTACGAGGTCCTACAAGCTGTAAGGAGAGAGAAGCAGGTAACCTGCAAAGGAAAACCCATCAGAATAATGGCAAACTTCTCAACCGAGACCTTACAAGCGAGAAGAGACTAGGGTCCCATTCTCACTCTTCTCAAACAGAATAATGCCCAGCCTAGAATCTTGTAACCTGCAAAACTAAGTTTCTTATACGAAGGACAAATAAAGACCTTTTCAGACAAGCAAAGACTGAGGGAATTCATCAAGACAAGACCTGCCATACAGGAAGTGCTTAAAACAGTGTTACACGTGGATCAGCACAATAGACACTCACCAGTGTAAAACAATCCAAAAGCTAAAGGTCAAAGGCCAGATACCACAATAGCTCAAGAGAGAAAACAAAGCAATAAAGTTCAACTCAACAGGATGAACAAATTTCTGCTCCACTTATCAATTCTTTCAAAAAATGTGAATGGCTTGAATTGCCTACTAAAGAGACATAGGCTGGCCGAATGTATACATTTACACAAGCCAAGTATTTGCTGTCTTCAGGAAACACATCTAATCCACAAAGATACATTCAGACTCAAGGTGAAGGGATGGAAAACAATATTTCAAGCAAACAGAAGCCAAAAGAAAGGTGACATGGCAATTCTGATTTGAAATTACTTAGTTTTCAAATCAACAAAAGTAATGAAAGACAAAGATGGTCACTATATAATGGTGAAGGGTACAATTCAACAAGAAGACATAACAATTCTAAATATTTATGCACCAAACTCAGGTGCACCAGATTCATAAAGCAAATCCTACTTGATCTAAATAAAATGACAAATAGCAACACTGTAATATCTGGGGACTTCAACACCTCTCTGACAGAATAGGACAGATCCTCCAAACAGAAAATAAACAAAGAAACAATGGACTTAAATAGAACTTTAGAACAAATGGGCCTGACTGACATTTACAGAACATTCTACTTAAAAGCCACTGAATATACCTTTTTCTCATCAGCTCATGGGACATTCTCTAAGATTGACCATATCGTAGGCTGCAAAGCATGTTTCAACAAATTTAAAAACATAAAAATTAAACCATGCATCTTCTCAGACCACAGTGGAATAAAATTAGAAATAAACTCCAACAGAAACTCTCATCTCTGCACAAAGTCATGGACACTAAACAACCTTCTGCTGAATGATTATTGCATTAAGGAGGAAATCAAGATGGAAATCAAAAGATTCTTTGAACTAAATGATAAAGAAGACACAAGTTATCAAAATTTGTGGGAAATAGCTAAAGCAGTCCTGAGAGGAAAATTTGTAGCCATAAATGCCTACATCCAAAAGACAAAAAGATCACAAATAAACAATCTAATGAATCATCTCAAAGAACTGGAAAAGGATGAGCAAACCAACCCCAAACCCAGCAGAAGAAAAGAAATAACAAAGATCAGTGCAGAGCTAAATGAAATTGATAACAAAAAAACTATACAGAAGATTAATAAAACAAAAAGTTGGATCTTTGAAAAAATAAACAAAATTGACACATGTCTTGCCAGATTAATAAGAAGCAGAAAAGAAAAAACTCTAATAAGCTCTATCAGGAATGAAAAAGGAGAAATTACAACTGATACCACAGAAATACAAAATATCATCTATGAATGACTATAAAAACCTCTATGCACATAAACTTGAAAATGTGGTGGAAATGGACAAATTCTGAGAAACACATAGCCTCCCTAGGCTCAATCAGGAAGAAATAGAACTCCTGAACAGACCAATATCAAGTACTGAAATTGAAGTGACAATAAAAAACCTTCCTAAAAAGAAAAGTCCTGGACCAGATGATTTCACACCTGAATTTTACCAGACCTACAAAGAAGAAATGGTGCCTATCCTGCAGAAATTATTCCACAACATTGAGAAGGAAGGACTCCTTCCCAACATGTTTTATGAAGCCAGCATCACCCTGATACCAAAACCAGGAAAGGATACAACAAAAAAAGAAAACTACAGACCAATATCCCTTATGAACATAAATGCTAAAGTTCTCAACAAAATCCTAGGAAACCGAATTCAAATAATCCATCACAACCAAGTGGGCTTCATCCCAGAGATGCAGGGATGGTTCAACATATGCAAATCTATAAAGGTAATTCCCCACATAAATAGAAGTGAAAACAAAGACTGTATGATCCTCTCAATAGACACAGAAAAAGCATTTGACAAAATTCAGCACCCTTTTATGACAAAAACACTTAACAAAGTAGATATTGATGGGACTTACCTAAAAATGATACAAGCTATATATGACAAACCCACAGTCAACATCATACTGAATGGGGAAAAATTGAAAGCATTCCCACTTAGAACTGGGACCAGACAAGGTTGACCTCTATCACCGCTTCTATTCAATATAGTGCTGAAAGTCCTAGGCAGAGCAATCAGACAAGAGAAAGAAATCAAAGGCATCCAAATGGGGGGGAGAAGAGGTCAAACTATTGCTCTTTGCTGATGATATGATCTTATATCTAGAAAACCCCAAAGATTCTGTCATGAGACTACTGGAATTGATAAACAAATTCAGTAAAGTCTCAGTTTACAAAATCAATGTACAGAAATCAGTAGCATTCCTATAAGCCAACAATAGTCAAACTGAGAACCAAATCAAAGACTCAATACCCTTCACAACAGCAGCAAAGAAAATAAAATACGTAGGAATATATTTATCTAAGGAGGTAAAAGACCTCTATAGGGAGAACTATAAAACACTGAGGAAGGAAATAGAGGACATAAACAGGTGGAGAACCACACCATGGTCATGGGTTGGCAGAATCAACATTGTTAAAATGTCTATATTACCCAAAGTGATCTACAGATTCACTGGGATCAGTGAATATTTTAATCCCTATTAAAATATCAACATCATTTTTCACAGATCTAGAAAAAATAATTCTACACTTTGTATGGAACCAGAGAAGACCCTGTATGGCAAAAGCAATCTTAAGCAAAAAGAACAAGTTGGGAGGCATCAATTTACCAGATTTTAAGCTATATTACAAGGCTATAGTAACTAAAATAGTATAGTCTTGGCACAAGAACAGAGACATAGACCAATCGAACAGAACTGAGAACCCAAATATAAAACCATCATCATATAGCCATCTAATCTTTGACAAAGTATACAAAAACATACACTGGGGAAAAGAATCCTTATTCAATAAATGGTGCTGGGAAAATTGGATAGCCACACGTAGAAGACTGAAACAGGATCCACACTTCTCATTTCTCACAAAAATCAACTCACAGTGGATAACAGACTTAAACCTAAGGCATGAAACTATAAGAATTCTAGAAGAAAATGTTGGAAAAACTCTCATAGTCATTGGCCTAGAGAAAGAATTTTATGAAGAAGACCCCAAAGGCAATCATAGCAACAACAGGAATAAATAAATGGGACCTAATCAAATTAAAAAGCTTCGACACAGCCAAGGAATCTATCATGAGAGCAACAAGACAACCTACAGAATGGGAGAAAATACTCGCATGTTACACATCCGATAAAGGGCTAATAACTAGAATCTATATAGAACTCAGGAAAATAAGCAAGAAAAAATCAAACAACCCTATCAGAAAAGTGGGCAAAGGGCATGAAAAGAAACTTTTCAAAAGAAGATAGACTAATAGCCAGCAAACATATGAAAAAATGCTCAACATCTCTAATCATCAGGGAAATGTGAATCAGAATCACAATAAGATATCACTTAACTCCAGTGAGAATGGCCTTTATCAAAAAGTCCCAAAACAATAAATGTGTTGCCATGGATGTGGGGAAATAGGAGCACCCATACACTGCTGGTGGGACTGCAAACTAGTACACTCTGGGGAAAGTAATATGGAAATACCTCAAAAAGATACAAGTAGAACTACCAATTGATCCAGCAATCCAGAGCACTCGTACCCTGCTGGTGGGACTGCAAACTAGTACAATCTCTCTGGAAGTAATATGGTGATACCTCAAAGAACTAAAAGTAGTTCCTTCTTTTTAAAGGCTGAATAATATTTCACTATGTGTAAATATACCCCATTTTTATACATTTATTTTTTGGTAGGCATTTAAGCTGATTCCATATCTTGGCTATTGTGAATAATCCCGCAATGAACAAGGATGTACAGGTATCTCTTTGACATATTGATTTTATTTTATATATATATATTATATATATATATATATATATATATATACACACACACACAGTAGTGGGATTTCTGGATCCTATGACATTACTATTTTTTAATTTTTTCAGGAGCCTCCATACTGTTTCCATAATGGCTGCACTAATTTACATTCTCACCAACACTGTGCAAAGGTTTCCTTTTCTCCTCATCCTCACCAACACTTGTTATCTTTTGTCTTTTTGATAATAGGATAGCCAGGCTAGCAGGTATGAAGTGATATCTCATTGAGGTTTTAATTTGCATTTCCCTGATGATTGGTAACGTTGAGCATTTTTTCCTATACTTGTTGGACTTTTGTATTTCTTCTTTTGACAAATGTCTGTTCAAGCCCTTTGCCTGTTTTCTTAATAAGTTTGTTTTCTTCCTATTTTATTGTTTGAGTTCCTTATATATTTTAGATATTATCCTCTTATATATGTATGGCTTGAAAATATTTTCTCCCCTTCCATAGGTTATCTCCTCCCCCTAATGATTGTGTATTGTTTATTGTTTTGTATTGTTGTATTTGTATTGTTGTAATGTTGTGTGTTATTATGTTTTGTTTTGTTTTTTGCTATACAGAAGCTTTTTACTTTGATAGAATCTCATTAATCTACTTTTGTTTTTGTTGCCTGTGTTTTGGGGTTATATCCAAAAAAATCTTTTCCCAGGCCAATGCCATAGAGCTTTTCCTCTAGGTTTGATTACTTTTTTGCTTCACATTGGCTGTTTATTGCTTGGATTACATCTTCCTATTCGTAAGTCTCTGTATCAAGAGCAGTTAACCGTAACGATATAGAAATAGGGACCATCAAATGATAGATACTGGACTTTGAGACTGATGTTATTGATTTCGACTAATGGGTTTTCACCTTTGGGAAGCAGGGAAGTATCTTTTCAAACAGAAGAAAGAAAATTGGATGATTAGATATTCATGGCTAATAGGGTTGATAGTAGTCAACTGTATCTAGTTTCCAAGGATTCCCCACCTGTCCCTGAAGCAGAATTATACTGCCTACTCCAAGTGATGTCTTGCTTTCCCATGTGGTATGCTTTGGCCAAAGGTATGTTAAGTGGAAGAAATTGATGCTACTTTTAACAATAAGCTTTAAGAGTCATTGTTTGGTTCTACCATTATTTTCCCTGTTTTTATCAGCTCAAAATGTCCCAAATAAGGGCAACTCCTCTTTTGGCCTAGGATAAAGAAAACATAAATCAAAACCAAGCCAACATACAGCCAATAAACATACAGTTAATAAAAACAAACCTTTTATATTCAAAATTTTAATGTTTGGACAATAGTTTATAACAGCTCAATAACTTAACCTTGGTTGATTTGTTCATACTTCTTTTGTACACAGACAAAGCAATTGTGTAAAATTAAAATAAGTGAGGCCTGAGGAATATGGTTTTTGTAGAGAAGAGGGTTCATGGGAAGGCTAGCTACCTAGACAAGCCCACACCCTCCTTAACTCAGGAAGGTTCTACTCCTTTCTTGCTGACCTACAAAACCACATTTGTCAATGTCACAATTTTATATCATTTTAACTATGTTTCTAAAAACTGTTACATAAATATAGCTTTCCCAGGATCTGTCTGTTCTACAGGCTGGGCATTCTGTCTATACAGGCATGTGTATATTTAAAGTGTGAAGATAAACTATAATTCAGTCATTTAGTTTTATCAGGCTAAAGTAAACTTATAGTAGAGCACTATTTAAACATCCAGGCTGAAATCAGACAGCTTGAATTTGAGCACTATTTCTGCAAATTTCTAGCTGTATAACCTTGGAAAATTTATTTAACTTCTTTCAGGCTTATCTTACTCTCCTATAAAAATGGGACTAAAACCAGTATCTAAATCTAACTCTTGAATTATTAAAGATCGAATGAAGTAATGCATATAAAACACTTAGCATAGTCCCTGGCCCCTACAAAATGCTAAATAAATGGTATATATTTTTATATTTTTTATTTATACAGCTGAGTAAGTAATGTCCTTGGACCAGAAAACAGTCTTCCTAGGACTTTATTAGTTGGGCAAGCTGACATATCCCTCTGTGACTGTGTCATAAATTATTGTTTAATATTATGAGCCAGACTGCCTGGGCACAGAATTTGTGTTCTGCCACTTTCTGAAATGCCTAACTAAAATGGTGTTTTAAGAGGAAAATGGAGCAATATGTGACGAATGCCTTGTACATAGCAAGGACTTGGTAAGATTTTCTAATATCATTATTATTATTGATGATGCTGTGTTATTGTAACTGATGTAAATGAAATCATTTAGCATAAAATCAAATTCCAGGGGCCTGTCAGGCATTTGTTCTCCTGAATATAACTTGGAAATATCTAATATAAATGTATCAATTTCAATTTTAGTTGAGACATCTCTTTCCCTTAATTTCAGTATGATTTACAAAATTTGTTCATAAAATCTACATGTTGACTACAGTGTTCTACACTTCCTGCAGATTGATGCGAGTTTGTGTAAGTGTGTGTGGGGGGGAAGGGGGGTATTCCTTTTTCTGGGGCCAATTTTGGAATTTGGTCTAATGGAAAAATTATACAATTTTAAATAAGAAGATTTGTTTGATTATAATTTACCATTGTGTCAAGATAAATAAGTCTTCAGTAACCAGTTTCTTTTTTTAATCTATAGAATGAGAATAATACCAGCCTCATTCATTCTTGAGAGTGTTAAAAAATAAATGTATTTGGAAAATATTATTATAAAATCATATACTTATATAATATGTTTTATGTGACTGGTAGCTTGGAGTTCCCTTTGTCAATTTCTTGAAGACAGTGGAGGTCAGACTTGTATGATATTACTAATATTTTTGAAGGTTTCACGTAGGGCAGATTAACATTCTACAAATTGTTTTCATTTACAATGGTGTTTATAAATGTTCAGTAAATAGTGACATCATAATTAATGGGCTGCTATGAAATAGACAAAATAATTTTGTTCAGGCCCATTTGACCGTTGTCAAGTCGTCGGTTGCTGAGAGAGCTTTAATAGTCATTACTGTGAGTTAGAGTTTGAGAATTCTTTTTCTTCAATTGTGCTTCTTAATTTCCATGATTAGAAATAATTGGCATAAATTGGCTAACAGATAACACATTAAATCACATAAACAGGTTTCTGTTAAGTCCTCACAAGCCGTCCCCTGACAAGACCCTTCTTTCCCCAGTGTCCCCGTCTCACTAAATGCCACTCTGTATTCCTAGGTGCTTAGGCAAACCCTAGGGACCATCCTTGAATACACACTTCATTTTTCTTTTGACATCTAAGCCTTTAGAAAGTCGTAGTTGTTTCTATTGTTAAAATATATTCTTAGTCCAACCACCTCTCTCCATCTTCTCAAAAAATTTCTTAGTCCAAACCATCATCTCCCATTTGAAGTTCTGAAAACCATCTTCAAAGATCTCCTTGCTTCTATTCTTGCCTTCTTAATACGGTACCCATATAGCAGGTAGAGTGATTTTATTACAAGTAATAAAGCAGATCATGTTATCATCTATCTCAAAATCCCAACTATCTTTCTATTTCACTTAAAATAGAAATCTTACTTCTTTTTTAGGGCCTGGGAGCGGCACAGCCTGGCCCATGTTGGTCCTTGTAAACTGTGGACCCAGATCGCTGCCCGAGCTCAGCACTCTGTCCATACCACTCCCACCAAGCTCCTGTGTCTCGGGGCCTTTCCTCTCTGCTAGGAGCACTTGGGCCCCAGGTGTTCACACAACTGGCTTTGTCTCATTGTGTATGTCTCAGGCCATAAAAAGAAAAAAGTCTTACCACACCCAGCTGAAGAATCTTATGCTCCAAATATTTACTGTTTAACATATTACATTGTTTATTTTCTTACTGCATTTACTAGTAATTTAAATTATCTTATCCAGTTATTGGTTTATTGCTAAATTTTCATCTCTATATAACAAAGTATAGAGAAAGAGTTTATCCGCTATGATTCTTCCCAAATCCAGTGCCTAGAATAGAGCTTGCCAAACATGTAAAACATTTAACACATTTGTTGAATGATAAATTAATGACTATTTTTTTTTCTTTTGAGAATACTGTAGCGACATTTCTGTCATATCACTTTCTTTAGTAGGTTACCATGCAAAAACTCTCGAGTGCAAAGATGTCCATGTAATTGTTTTTTATATAAGTAGAAAGAATGATCCCTGCAATGCTCTTTGCTATGAATGAGAAATTACTTTATATTAACAATACAGTGTATGCATTCATTAGAAACCTCACATTCATGTTTTCAATTATTCTTCATTAAGTGAGCAATACTTGATCAATCATTACGAATAGTTTTGTAATAAACCTAATGTAATTTTTCCCCATAGTAATCTTAGATGTCAAGAGGCTTTTGTATGCATAGAAAATAGAAGTACCCTCTATTAGGTTCAGATGGTTTTCTAATTATATTTATATATATTTCTCTATTATAAATAAAGAAAAGCATAGAAAATAGGCATTTTTGCCTATGCAAGCTTTAAAATGCATGACTAGTGGCCTAATCCATTTATAAAATGATCATGTTTCAAAAATAACCTGTTGTTTCAAGTGACACCATAATGCTGTATATAAATAGAACAAAAAACAAAAACGTATGAAAAATAATTGACAAGAATATTTTATATCACTTTCTTCAGTGCTGTAATTAAGGAGAAAACAGGGAAATTAATCTAAACACTGACACAATAAAGAGCAGACACATTGTATAAATATTTTGAAATTAATGCTCTTTAATACGCTAATTAATGCTATCTTAAACAGCTTTAATTCCAAATTTGTGTGGTTAATGTTCAGAAATGTAGAATTATTCAATGAGATACTGTATGACACAGCAAGGTAAAATTGGATTTAGTTATGAAACTTTGCTTCTTCTGCTACTAATTATTGGTGACTTTGAGAAAGTCATACAATATTGCTGAATTTTACTCCCTCATTTGCAAAATGGGGTACACACTATGCTTTTTATAGCTACCTTCATGCTTAGCATTATTTTCATTTCTGCAACCCTTCCTCTGCATTATTTATTTGGCCCCCCCATAATGAATTTTTCTTTTGGCATTGCCAATTGTGCTCCAACTATCTTGCTGTACATTTAATTTGAGATTTATATTCTTATTTTGGCTTCATTCTTTCCATATATATTCCCTTCAGTTTCATCACAGTTTGCGTGCCTTGTGTTTTTTATATAGCAAATTGTCAGCTTTCCTTTAGAATATATTTCTCATAAATATGATAATACAAATGCAAAAAAAGCAATTGCTGAACCCTTATTTTTCTAAGCTTTCAGGTATTTGATGTAAACTTAAACACACACACAGAAATACACCTTAACTACTACTTTCTTACCACCTTGACATTTGTATTGTTATTCAAGTTGTGTATGTGACAAAAGTGAGGCTTATAATCATGTAATAATTTGAAGCCAAGATACAAATGGAAACTTTTCTGATTCCAAAACTCATATTTATTAGGCATTAAACTACACATTTGCTAACTTTGTCTCATAACCTTTTTTCTGCCTTTTTTAGGACAGTGGTCCTTTCTTTCACATCACATATTTTATATAAAGTACCCATATATTTTAAATGAAATATTTTCTTGGAAGAAGAGATACATCTTCAGGATAGGTGTTTGCCAACTATCACAGTATGTGTGTGTTTCTTTTTTTTAATTAAGGTTTTTATTTATTTTTTTATTTTTATTTCAGAATATTATGGGGGTACAAACATTTTGGTTGCATATAATGTCTTAAACTCGCCCAAGCCAGGGTTATAAGCTTGCCCTTCCCCATTCGTTGTGAGTTTACCCTATCACCACCCCTTCCCCATGTTTCTGCTACCAGTTCTATGTGTGTGTTTCCACATCACCGATTATCCCATATCTTCTATGAAGGTCCTATTGGTTCTTAAATTGGAGGGGGATAACATTTAACCCATAGACAAGTAATGAAAATGGTACCATCCAACAGTTATTTATCATTACGTTTGATTGAGGCAGGATATTTTCCTCCAGTTGTCTACTTTCTTGAATATGAACTAAGTTTTTTTTTTATTAATTTGAAGGGGAAAATATAAACATCTCACTAAAAATGGTTCTTTAAGAATTTCATTCCTTAACTCTGTTAGTCTGCTTTTGCCACAACTGATCAGCTTACTTCTAATCTAGTCTGAAATATACCAGTCTATTCCAAAAAGGTTCACTTTGGCTATTCTCTGGACTCATTTGAGTTTGGGGGGGTTTAAAGCTCCTTTGGAGTTTTAAAAGTTCTGATGTGAAAGAGAAAAAAGGTCAAATACTTTCCCTCTTAGAATCCACTTCTGAATAATTGCACATGAGTTTCTTCTCGATGATGCAGCTGCAAGGTTCTGATATTGGGGCCCAAAGCAATTCTAACTTTACTGTAGGGAAGCTTTGCTTTCTTTTATAAATCTAGATATTAGTCTCAGTATAGCAGGTTAAATTGTGCCCTTCATCCACCAAGATGTCTTAAAGTCCTGACTCCTGCCTGGGACTTGTGAATGTGACTTTATTTGGAAATAGGATGTTTGCAGATGTATTCAAGTTAAGATGAGGTGCTGCTTTAGGATGGGCTCTAAATTCAGTGAGCGATGTCCTCATAAGAAGAGAAGACACACAGAAAAGAAGGCCATATATATGAAGACAGAAGCAGAGATTGGAGTGATACAGCTATAAATCATAGAAAAATGCCAAGGATTCCCAGAAACCACAAGAAGCTAGGAATAGGCAAGGGAAGATTCTTCCCGGGAGCCTTCAGAGGGATCGTAACCCTAATAACACCTTGAAATCAGATGTCTAATCTTCAGGTCTGGGAGAGAATCAATGTCTGTTGTTTTAAGCCACCTAGTATGTGGTAATTTTTTAGAGTAGCTCTAGGAAACTAATACCTGTAATTCTTCAACTTTGAGCATCTATTTTCTTCTTGGATGATATTTTTCCTAAAACTTGAAAAATTAATAATATCCTCAAATATCTATAGTCTAATGACTGTGTATCTTAGAATGCGTCATGAGTATTTCTTTTCATACAAAGAGATGTAATTGAGTGCATCTATTAGTCATCAATAATATGCAATATGATCCTTATATTTTAAATTAAAAATATATAGTAAACAAGTCTTTTATTAAGTACATTAGCTTAAAGAAGTCTTTCAAAATCAGAGTATATATTTAATACATATGATTTTATTTCATCAATAATTTCAAAGAATGTGGACATAAGTAAAGCCCTTTAATTAGATTCAAATCCTTATTTGTTTGAATTTATTTCACTTTTATGTGCAATTATTACTTGCTTAAAAGAACAATAAAAGTTTATACTAACATGTTATGTATATGTATACATACATTTATATGTATATGTATATATTCAAAGATTACCAGGATCAATTCTAGAATTAGAAGTTAAATAGATAAAAATAAAGAGAGGGGAAGAGAGAGAGTGGGAGACAGAGAGAGATTAGCATTGTTAAGTTGGAAAATATAATTAAGTCATACTTGGTCAAATAATAAAGGTTTAAATATAGAAATGTCACTAAATTTTTTATTGAGTTACATTTGTGTCAGTTTCTGAATATTCAGGATATATAGAATAGGAGTTAACTAAAAACCAAACCAAATCTATTGTCAGAAACTATATACATTTGGTTAGATCCTAAGAATAAGAAAAAATGTGATACTTTTTGTCATTGTTTTCAATTAAAAGAAAAATATATTCCCAATACATTTATTTTTCTTTAATTTAGTCACTCATTGATTCAGAAAAAAGATTCTTGAGTTGTTTTGTTTTGTATTTGTTTCCAAAACACATTATCCAGATCAAAGAAAAGACTGCTTACCAATCCCTGTAATGCTCAGGGTAATTACTAACTCCACCAACATCAAAACGTCCTTGCCTGTACTGTCTAACAACCAGATGGATTTTTCTTGATTATTATAACCAACACAGAGTATCATGAGAAATGATGGGATATATGGCATTAAAAAACTGTTTCTGATACCAATTACAGTATGTACACTAGAGTACAGAAAACACTAGTTCATCCAGCATTCTGTATATGGAAATACAAATCAATTCACAATTCGAAAAAAAGTGGGGTTTTTTTTAGCAATTATCTTGTTAATGACTCTGCAACACTGAAAGAACATTCTAAAATTCCAAAAAATTTTTCTTTCTTTTGTGCAGTTTTACTGTTCTGTACTTTTTAATTTTCATATATGTTATTAATCTGATTTGAAAGTTACCCTGTTATTATCACTATACACAAGGTTTTCAGTTTCCTTGACGTTGATAGGGTATGTTAGTGATGATTATATATGGACACTTTCTTTAAAACAAAATAGCACAAAGACAATGAAAGCCTTTGAGACACATAAAATAAAAATGATTAAAGGTAAATAACTACAATATATTTTTTGCTATTTAGCATGATAAAAAACACATGCCACATTTTCTAAATAAGATTGCTAAAAATATGCAATCTATACTTGAACTTTTGTAACACAATTAATGATTCATTAAATTATAAATGAACCAATATCATATTGCCAATTTTGTTAAACATATATGCACGCACACACACAAACTACTACCACCACCATCATCAAAACTTAAAGTAAAAATAAGTCTATTTGCCTGATATTAAAAAGTCACATTACAATTTTCCTAAAATATTTTGACAATGTTTATTATGCCCACATTCAGAGCTGGAATCACATTAATAGTAATTTGTAAACAATAGAAATAGTTTTTACTGACTTAAGTTAAAAATACATGATATCTCCTTCATTATGAAGTACATCTGTGCACACTTACAAAATTACTAAATATAAAAATAATCTTGCAAAATAAATATAATCTGTGAGATTAAAACTAATTGCTAGTGTAAAAAAATTAAGACAAAATATAATCCTTATGTAACTAAATCATTTTTTTATCAGTTTTATGAGAATTTAATTCTGGCTCTGTGAAAGACCTCATTGATAAGAAAAGTAATTTCCAGTGGATTACTAAAAAGGTACATCATTGTAGTTTTTAATAAACCCATCTTATTTGGCTGAGAAGGACAGTAATAAAATTTGTTTGATAGTTGTACATTGAACATACGTCTTATAAAAATTGGGGAAATAAATAACAATTACATAATAGTGTCACATTTATAAATGTAGTTTACTTTTCTCTTGAAAAAAATTATACTAAACTTAAGAATGTTTAGTGCTTCCAAGAGAGAATGCTGTGACCTCACTTAGCAATTAGTTTCCTTTCTATGCTCCATAAAATTGAAGAGATTTACAAAGCAAGTGGAAATACTAACTTTTATAATGATGAGCCATATGGCACTCCATTTACCATATTTATGCTTAGCAGAGAGTACAAAATTATAGTTCTTGCATTTTTTACAAAATGAAGTTACTACTTCTATCATGCTTACAAATGAGCAAGACTAGAATAACAAAAAAGAAAGTTCCAGGTTACTTCAAAAATAGATTTTGCTGAAACTCTTTCCCAAGGTGTTTAGGTTTAAAAATAAATTTTAAAATGTTTAGACACATACCAGTCTAAATGTATTCTTAAAGAATAGAAGCAGCATTGCTTCCAACCTCCTATCTACTTGGTGTTTCTTCAATTGAGTATATTCAGTTTGGAATGAATTAATTTCTCTTTAGTGATAGGATAGGATAGGATAATCTATAATTTCTCTTTAGTGATAGGATAGTGATAGGATAATCTATAATTCATCCTGAGTTTTTATATGTATATAATCAGCTAAATTTTAATCTTTCTGTTATCAGCTAAATTTTGATCTCCTAGATGATATGGACAGGTAGAGTTACATAGTTAAAATGTAGTGGGTTAGCTAATAAAAGGATGGTAATTACAAAATTCACTAGATGTGTGGTTATGGTAAGCAATTTAAATTTTCTGAAAACCCATACTCATAAATGACTATTTGGAAAAACTTAATCTCCTCTGACAAAAATTATGCTCTATTTTGATTTCTCTGTTTTGATGGAGGGCACCTTAAAGCTGACATCTAATCCACAATCAATCTTTGGCTACCATGTTGGATGTCATTTTTCCTTTCTTCCCTTCCATTGCCAACTTCCATCAAAATATTTTTTAAATACTTCTATTGATTACTAAATTCATTACTAATAGATAAGTTCAAAATTTCCTAAGGGTTCTTTACTGCCAGATACTTTCCAACTTCCCAGTGATTCTATATATATGCTAATAATGGAATTTCAGAAGAGTCCTGTGCGTTGACTTGGTGTGGTTCATGATATTGGGGTACATTTGTTAATCTTGAACTCATCAAAATGTTCAGTAACATTTTCAATGGTAAATCTTATATCTCATTTATGCTATTTATTCATACACCAGAATCTAGGATTGGTTTGTTATTTACACATTAACTTTTAATGATATCTACTCAGTTAACAAATAACTTTAAATGGTGA
>CAUYRT010037247.1:0-76659 GCA_963574885.1 Lepilemur ruficaudatus
GTAGAGACGGGGTCTCGCTCTTGCTCGGGTTACGAGCTCCTGACCTTGAACGATCCGCCCACCTTGGCCTCCCAGAGTGCTAGGATTGCAGGCGTGAGCCACTGCGCCCGGCCTTTAGTGGTGTTTTGAGTTAACCTATCCATCAGTATTTCCTTTTCTAATGTAGCATTTAACATGAATTTTGATTTTTCTTTTGTTTTGCTAATAACTGTTGTATTTTCAGGCTATGCCCACCCTAATAGAATTAATGAAAGACCCCAGTGTGGTTGTTCGAGATACAACTGCATGGACTGTAGGCAGAATTTGTGAACTGCTCCCTGAAGCTGCCATCAATGATGTCTACTTGGCTCCCCTGCTGCAGTGTCTGATTGAGGGCCTCAGTGCTGAACCCAGAGTGGCTTCAAATGTGTGCTGGGTAAGGAATTTTCTTCCTGATAAGAAAAGGAGCTTGCCTGAGCCATTTGCAAGCAAGTAGGAGGTGTGGGAGAGAAATGGATCTACTTCACTGGAAAGCTTTTTCTGAATAGCATCTCCTTTCTAATTTCTTCAATTAAAATGTGGGGGAGATGCGAACTGCAGGAGCCAGCGAGAGCAGTTGACTCATGGTGACTGGTTCCTGAACCACTTAGAACAGTCGTGGTAACCCAGTGGGGAAACTATCTGGACTTGGTTCTCTTTCTTGAGTTGCTTGGGGACAAGAAGTTTTGATTAAGGTAGAGGGTTGTTGGCTACAGAAAGTACCATTGCTGAGAAGGACTCAAGAGGGAAGGAAGGTAGGTAGACTAAGTGCTGCGTCAGTATAGGCTGAATGTAATTTATAAGGGACCTTTGCGGGGAGGTATAGGGAAGGAAGTTCAGATAAGAAAAGAATGGGGTTAAGAACCTTTCTGTGAATGGAAACAAGACATGAAATGGCAGATATTGGTGGTAGGTGAAAGTACTCTGCTGCTTAGAGAGTTATGGGTAGATTATCAGATAAAACAAACAGAAAATAGTTTAAAAGATGCTTGTAAAATATCAAGTTGTCTTGAGATGACCTTGGCAGGAAAAGTTGGAAGTTCATTAACACTGCTTAGGATATCTTAAGGAAAAATGAGGTAATCCTTGTTGTTGTTGTGGTTGTTGTTGTTGTTGAGACAGAGTCTCACTCCATTGCCCTGGATAGAGTGCAGTGGCATCATTGTAGCTTACTGCAACCTCCAATGCCTGAACTCTAAGCAGTCCTGCTGTCTCAGCCTCCCGGGTAGCTGGGACTATAGATGTGCACCACAGTGCCCGGCTGAGTTTTAATTTTATTTTTTTCTTTTTGGTAGAGACAGGGTCTCACTCATGGCTCAGGCTGGTCTTGGAACTCCTGAGCTCAGGCTGTCCTCCCACCTCGGCCTCCCGGAGTGCTAGGATTACAGGCGTGAGCCATCATGCCTGGCCGATGGTGTGGAGTTCTTTTTAGGACTAATATTAAATCTGCATTTCAGGCTTTCTCCAGTCTGGCTGAAGCTGCTTATGAAGCGGCAGATGTTGCTGATGATCAGGAAGAACCAGCTACTTATTGTTTATCTTCTTCATTTGAACTTATAGTTCAGAAGCTCCTAGAGACCACAGACAGGTAATATTCCATAGAAATGGGTGATGTCTTCGCATCCAACTCCTATTGCCTGCTGTGTGGAAGATATCTAGCCTAATCGTAGAAACATATACTGAGACAAGACAAGCCTTTACCTACTCTGGAGAAATTAAAATGATCCTACAGGAGATTGATTATTTGTTTAAATACAAGAAAGAAGGAAAGAGAGATGTAGACTATGCCTATCTTGGAATTGTTTAGTTTATAATTAATGTCTGGAAGTAGTCTAATTTCTCTACTTCTTTTTAGAGAGTAATTCTGAATTTCCCAAACCCCGGGTCTGTGGCCTGTTAGGGACTGCAGAGCTCCCCCACCATGGAAAAATAGTCTTCTATGAAACTGATCTTTGGTGCCAAAAAGGTTGGGGACTGCTGGAGTAATTGATCTAGAGAGGTCCCTTCATTTTTCTTCTTCCTTCCTTCCTTCCTTTTCTTTCTTACTTCCTCCCTTCCTTCCCTTCCTTTCCTTTCTCCCCTCCCTCCCTTTTCTTTTCCTCCTTTCCTTTCCTTTTTCCTTTCCTTTCTTTTCCACCAAGCCACCTGTGGCAGACTTCATTTTTCATTGTTGACAGTTAATAGGAGTATTTGATTATGGTATAAGATATGACGCTGTTCATTCTGAATTTGATTGCAATATAAAATCAGTAGCTGCCATTTTTGATATGGGATAAAGAACTTGGGGTTAAACACAGCTGATTTAGAAACAGACTTTTGAAATTGTTGTTGTTTTGGGACAGAGTCTCACTCTGTCCCCTGGGCTAGAATGCTGCATCATCAGCCTAGCTCCCAGCAACCTCAGACTCCTGGGCTCAATCACAGCAACCTCAGACTCCTGGGCTCATAATCCATCCTTTTGCTTCAACCTCCTGAGTAGCTGGGATTACAGGCATGGACTACCACGCCCACCTAATTTTTTCTATTTTTAATTATCTGGCTAATTTGTTTCTATTTTTAGTAGAGATGGAGGTCTCACTCTTGCTCAGGCTGGACTCAAACTCTTGATTTCAAGCAATCCTCCCGCCTTGGCCTCCCAGAGTGCTAGGTTTACAGGCATGAGCTACCACGCCCGGCCTGAAATGTTGTTTAAAGAGATTATAAAGTGGCGGTGACCTTTAATCATTCGTGTTTTGTGTCAGCTATACCTAGAGCCATGAATGAGCAAAATAAATCATTAGGGAAGGGAGCTGGGTATAAAATCTTCCGTTCTTAAATAGCTCATCCCCACTCCTCTGTTCAAGATTGCATATAAAAACACAATCTTGGAGATGAATGAAGATGAATGATGAATGAAGAAAATTAGGATATCTTTATAGCTATTCAGGCAACCTCTTAAATTGTCCACACGAGTTCTTTACCATTTCAAACTATTTTCTCCCTCTAATTTTAGCCCATTTCCAAAAGGGGCATTCTAATTTGTAACCAAGTCCGAAGACTATAATGAATGTAGCCATTGGCTCAAAGGACTTTTTAAAATTTGGTTCTTGAATATTGTGTTGCCAAACTCAAACCAGACCTGCAGTCCATATCAGTTTCTGAGTTCTTATTTTTGTTTTCTTTTTTTTTTTTTTTTTTTTTTGAGACAGAGTCTCACTCTGTTGCCCAGGCTAGAGTGCCGTGGCGTCAGCCTCGCTCACAGCAACCTCAAACTCCTGGGCTCAAGCGATCCTCCTGCCTCAGCCTCCCTAGTAGCTGGGACTACAGGCATGTGCCACCATGCCCGGCTAATTTTTTCTCTATATTTTTAGTTGGCCAATTAATTTCTTTCTATTTGTAGTAGAGACGGGGTCTCGCTCTTGCTCAGGTTGGTTTCAAACTCTTGACGTTGAGCGATCCACCCGCCTCAGCCTCCCAGAGTGCTAGGATTACAGGCGTGAGCCACCGCGCCCGGCTCTGAGTTCTTATTTTTGGCCAGACAGTGTCTATATTATTCTCTGTCCTTTCTCAGTTGAGGCTTTAAGAGTTTTGCTATGTTCCCTATAGACCTGATGGACACCAGAACAACCTGAGGAGTTCTGCATATGAATCTCTAATGGAAATTGTGAAAAACAGTGCTAAGGATTGTTATCCTGCAGTTCAAAAAACTACTCTGGTCATCATGGAACGACTGCAACAAGTGCTTCAGATGGAGGTAAGCCTTAATTAAGCGTGCTCCTGGCTATTGATGGAAACGGACTGGGCAGTACTTTTGACACATAGGTCTGTTTTCTAGACTATTCTCTCTTTTTGGTGTTTATATATTTTCTCAGAAAGATATAAAAATTACAACTTAGCATTCATTTCTTTTAATATTTATTTGAGATTTTTTTTTCCTGGAAACCAAAGATGCAGGCATAATTTTTTATTTCTTAATTTTTATTTTCTTTAATTTTTTTTCTTTCTACAACTTCACATTTGTATTGCTTGTCACAGATGACTCATACATGCATTACAGTGTATATATTATGTATGGTTTTTATTTACCTTCCTACATTACCATTAGTAAAGATTATTTAATGGTCCAGGCAACCGCAGCAAAACTGCAGGGTTTTAATTTAGAACATTATGTTTTCTTCTTTTCCTTGTAGTCACATATCCAGAGCACATCCGATAGGATCCAGTTCAATGACCTTCAGTCTTTACTCTGCGCAACTCTTCAGGTATGATGGTGTCTATCACTTCTTAATAGTTCCAGGGAAGAGAATTCATATCTCAGTTCATGTACACACAGAACTCTGAAATGGTATAGATAATGTCGGTTAGAAGCTGTTTTCAGAAGGCTTTGGTCTATGACTGATTAGGAGAGAGTAATTGCCGGCCTTCCTTTCTTAACTGTCCAGAAAATTCCAATTTGTCTTTTGCACAATGTAGGGATGCAAACTAAATATGTGATGATCCCTCCCAGCTGTACAGCTAGTTTGTGTTGGCAACTTTGTTTTGTTGTTGGTTTTATTGAAACAGGGTTGTGCTCTGTTGCCGGGGGCTAGAGTACAGTGGCATCATAGCTCACTGCAACCTCAAACTCCTGGGCTCAAGCAATCCTCCTGCCTCAGCCTCCCAAGTAGCTGGGTTGACAGGCATGCGCCATCATGCCTGGCTAAGTTTTTTATTTTTTGTAGAGCTGGGGTCTCTCTATTGCCCAGCATGGTCTCCAACTCCTGGCCTCAGGTGATCCTCTCGAATTGGCCTCCCAGAGTGCTGAGAGTGCTCACAGGAGTGAGCCAGCACACTCAGTCCTGTGTTGGCAAGTTTAGTCTTGGTTTTCATTAGGTTGTCGAAGCCTAGCTCAATCAGATTCAGTTCCCAGCTATTGTTCACTTGGCTAAAAGTACAGTCTTGAGTTCCTACTGTTCATCTTTTGAAACATTTGCTGTTGGAGACTTTATTATCATTTATAATGCTTTGTATTCATAGTAGACTCTTGTTCTGAGGAGAGACTGAGAAAACTAAAATAAAATGTGGCTCTTCACTCATGCAGTAGCTGAGGAGCTATTCCCTTAGAGCAGGAATACCCAGGAACTTTGTATCTGGAGCTTAAGGTACTGAATATTAGTATTCAGTGACACTAGTTTGTCTTATCTGTGAATTCCCTTTTCTTTCTACCCCAGATTTTATTGTTTAGAGCATGACTATTAGGAGTTCTTTTGCCATCAGACAAAATATAGGAATGATTCAGTGAAATTAGTTGAAGCAAACAAAAGAGCAAGGAGGGAAGTTGGATAAGTATGCATTGAGAGAAGTCAAGTTGGCTTCATTTTATCAAAACTATTTCTAGACCATCATGTGTAAGTGGGTTAAGATATAGGAAGGTTTGCTTTTTGTTTCTTTCATGAATAACAGCTCTAAAATGACATGACCTTTAAGACTGAAGTAATTTAACTATAAGACTAGAATATGGAAGCTACCTACCAGTGGACTTGTCAGACAATAAGACAAAAATGAAATGCAGAAGGAATGACTTTCTGCAAGATGCACAGTCAGCTCCCGTTTGTTCTGAATTGAGAAACGAGATACTAAAGTGCAAATTTTATTGCAGATGATTTGTACTGTCAAAGTTTTTGAGTATAAAAAGTACATTTGGACTTTACAAAAGAAAAAGGAATCGAGGGATTTAATTAATTTAAAAAGAAAAGGTGTAGCATTTTGATTGGAAGGTATGGAATTGACCAATCCTACATTCTTGTCCATTTCACAGAATGTTCTCCGGAAAGTGCAACATCAAGATGCTTTGCAGATCTCTGATGTGGTTATGGCCTCTCTGTTGAGGATGTTCCAAAGCACAGCTGGGTCTGGGGGAGTACAAGAAGATGCCCTGATGGCAGTTAGCACACTGGTGGAAGGTCAGTGAGCAGTAATGGGGCAGGAAATGTCTTTAAAAACAGGAGTTTCTGACTGCAGAAGGCGTAGTCCTTTTACTGGGCATGAGTTAGTTCAAAATTAGATTGAACTTCAGTGTAAGTTTTTATAACTGCCTTGCCACTCTCCTTGTAGTAAATGGGGAGCCAGTTTGCAACTGAGACTGGCAGTGCTATTGAGAGGAGGAAACTGTTAGTACGTATCTCATGTTCACCAGGTTCCTTCTTACCCCTGAAAGTCTACTTGGTTTACTGAGGTCTGGCTCCTATCAAAGATGGAGAAAGCAAAAGTTTCTGTTTTCTTTCCTGGCACTTGGTATCTCCTGGTTCAGGTTGTAATGCTTTGGACTCAGGTTGACATATCCTGGGTGCTTGGTATGGAATGGAATAAAAGCATCAAGTGAGTTCTAGGAATTAATTGATTTTCTGATTGTTACATGTTAGGCTATGCAAAATTGCTTTGAGGAAACCGTATCTAACTTAAGACTCTTTGAAGGGCCATTAAAAAGCACTTTAGAAACCTGGAATGCCTCTTCAGGGGTCACCTGTGAGTAGATTACTAAGGCCATTACCTGAGGATCACTCTCCTGCAGACCTAGACCTATTTCTGGCATAAATAACCTAGGTCCAACTGGATCTGGCAACATGTGACCACCCTGAAAGGGCAAAGAAGTTAATTTTGGCTCCTAGAGTAGCTGATTTGGACCTGAAGCCCAGTGTTGCTTTTCCTGGCTGTGGCTTGTTAAGCCCTTGATGGGATTGCCTAAGGACCCTGTTTTGAAGCTGGCCTGCAGAGAGGACATGTTATAATCAGATGAGGGAGTGAACAAGAGGCTGTATTGCTGGCTCAGCCAATTCAGAATTAACCTTGCCATTCCTTAAGGGCCCTACTGCTTTGTTGTTTCAGCAAGAGTAAAACCCTATTCTGTGGAGAATTGGTATTGTTTCTATAGCTTAAGAGTTAAGCCCTTCCAGCAGTAATAAATTTGGTTTATGTGAGACAGCCTTAACGTCTTCATGGTGGGATCAGTAATTAACTCACACTCCACCCAGCCTGTTGAGTGAATACATTTTGAAAGAGCTAAGATGGGTTATTTTTACTCACCTCTCTTATTCTGTGGTGCCGTCTTCAGCTAATAGTTTGTTCTGTTACAGTGTTGGGTGGTGAATTCCTCAAGTATATGGAAGCCTTTAAACCCTTCTTAGGCATTGGATTGAAAAATTACGCTGAGTACCAGGTAGGAGATACTTTTCAGAATATGTTTATATTCTCATATATACCTGCTGGACACTGTAATATAGACAAAATCAGGTTCCTATAGCCTAGGGTAGTTTTCCCCTATGCATTGTCCTACAAGTTGAGCTACCTTACTCATTGCCTGAGCATCGAACTGGAAGTGGTCAGTGAAAAACAAGATACTGGATACACCAGAAAGAGGAGGACAAGATGACTATTTGCCTAGGCAGTATTAATGCCAGGGGAGCTGTAAAGTTAGGCTATCAGCACCCTGAAGAGCAAGGATTTTCTTTTTTTTTAAACCACCTACTTCTGCCACCACCATCCTGGCTGAATAGTTTTTTCTGTCCTTTCTTAATGGCATCTCAGATAGTCTTAGTTTTCCTCCTGTCATATTGGTTGTTAAAAATTAATCTCAGCAGAGAAAGAGTGTTTTCTTCTTTGACTGTAGGTTCAAGTGATAAAAGCCCAACAGCTAGGTAAAAATAATGCCTTACCCACAGGCGGCCTTTTCTGTTCGGGAGCTTATCTCCTTGATTCTTCGCAGGTTTGTTTGGCAGCTGTGGGCTTAGTGGGAGACTTATGCCGTGCTCTGCAATCCAACATCATACCTTTCTGTGATGAGGTGATGCAGCTGCTGCTGGAGAATTTGGGGGTGAGTGCACACAATCTAGTTAACCAGTCTTTGAAGAAATCTTCAATTGGAAAGAAATGAAATGTTAAGATCCATGATGGGGAGCTGTAATTTCACAGGACATTGGCTGTGGGCTTATGAAGAAGGGAATTGTTCGTTTTCACAGATGATTCTAAAGAAAGATTATAAGGTTAATAATTAAAGGAATGTGTGCTCTACTTTGGTTTTTTAAAAACAAAAACAGTTAAAGTACAAAGGAAAAGTAAATATAGATGTTCCTCAACTTATGATGGGGTTAGGTCCCATAAACCCATTGTAAATAAAAAAAATTTTAAAAATTAGTGGGGTGCAGTGGCACACACTGCTACTTTGGAGTCTTGAGGGGGGAGGGTTGCTTGAGCCCTTGATTTTGAGGCTGCAGTGAACCATGATCATGCCACTACACTCCAGCCTGGGCAATAGAGCGAGACTCCATCTCTAAGAAAAATTAAAATGAAATAAAATTAGCAGTTGCTTATTGCAAATGAAAGTTTTCTGAGTCTTTGGGCCAAACGAATTTTGGCTTTTATTAATTCACTTTTCCTTTTCAGAATGAGAATGTCCACAGGTCTGTGAAGCCACAGATTCTGTCAGTGTTTGGTGATATTGCCCTTGCTATTGGTGGAGAGTTTAAAAAATACTTAGAGGTTGTATTGAATACTCTTCAACAGGCCTCCCAAGCCCAGGTGGACAAGGTAAGCTTAAAGCTATCTTGCTATTAGTAAGTTCAGCTCTAAGTAGAGGAGAGGGACTATTGCCAAACATACAACTAACGGTAATCGGTATGATGGAGGTTCTATTCTTTGTCTCTTACAGTCAGACTATGACATGGTGGATTATCTGAATGAGCTAAGGGAAGGCTGCTTGGAAGCCTATACCGGAATCGTCCAGGGATTGAAGGGTGATCAGGAGAACGTACACCGTTGAGTATATAACCCAATTCCCTAAGTCCACTGGCCAGTGCGCACTTTGCAAAATGGGCTGTGTCTGTCATTCTGTAGCTCACTTGTGAACTAGCACCCGTTACTTAAAGGAGGGAGAAGGGGGAGCAGTGCCCTAATGAGATGAAGCATGGCTTGGGGGAGGCTATGACTTTATTATTTTTGCTTCCCGTTCTTCTGCTTCTTAGTCTCACATTTCTTGAGTATTGCAAGGGATGGGATCCAGCAGAGTTGTTGGAAAAAACTACAGCAGAAGTGCTGATTGCTTTCAATACTAACCAGGAGTGGCAGTTGTTGAGCATCCTCCTAGCCCCCAAAGCTGAATTGGGGAATCAGAATTCCTCTGTCACCTGGTGTTTCTTTTACTAATTAGGGAAATATTTGTGCTTTACAACCCTTTGACATCACTGACTCAAGAAAAAGTTCCATTTGTTCCTTCTATATTATATCTGCTTATAGGAAGAGGAATATTTGTGTCTTCTGTTGACTTGAAGAATGACATTTTAATATGAGGGAGAATAATTTGATATAACTGTATGCAACTGTTTATTCAGCTTAAACCTCGTTGATATGGGTAGAATAGTTAAATATTTTGAAAAGGAATGTAGTCCTGCCAAATATGGAACAACTTCATCAAATCTCCTCTCTTTTATAGCGGATGTGATGCTGGTACAACCCCGAGTAGAATTTATTCTTTCTTTCATTGACCACATTGCTGGGGATGAAGATCATACAGATGGAGTAGTAGCTTGTGCTGCTGGACTAATAGGGTGAGTAGTACGCTCCTTCCAAGAGCTAGATGGAACTTCTCATGGAAAATGAGAATACATGTAGTAAAGAATTTTGAGAGTAATGTGAATGGTAACAACCCACTTGTTTGGCACAGAGGAGGTTTCTTTGTAGAGCCCATATTGTCCTATTTTGAGTGCTCGCAAATAACTCATTCTAGACCCTCCAGATCTCTATAATTTCACCACCACCCCCAAACTCTAATGTTGGTCAGCAAATAGCCTCTTTTTAGCATCCTGTACTGAAGGTTTCTGAGGCATCATTTAGAAAAAAGAATATTGGTCTTGAGTTCTAAGACATGGATTCTAGTTCTGATTTTTACCATGAATTAGTTATTTAACCTTGGGTAAGTTATTCTGCCTCTTTAGACCTAATTTTAGGTCTCTTTAGCCCTGTTGGAAGCAGGTGTTAGACTTATCTCTAAAATTGGCCAAGAAACCCATAGCTAGCTTAGCCCTGGTTTGGAAGGCTTAAAACATGATACTGATAAGGGGCAGGAGCTCATTCACAAGTGTGTTTATTTTGTACAGGGACTTATGTACAGCATTTGGGAAGGATGTACTGAAATTAGTAGAAGCTAGGCCAATGATCCATGAATTGTTAACTGAAGGACGGAGATCGAAAACTAACAAGGCAAAAACCCTTGCTACGTGGGCAACAAAAGAACTGAGGAAACTGAAGAACCAAGCTTGGTAAGAGCTTGTTTCCACTGTCGTCTTTCTTCTTCTTTCTTGGGGAGGAAGTATGTGTTCTTTAGGCTGTTCTTGCAAGGGCTGCCTTCTGGTATTTGGTTTGCACTTGTTTTCATATAGGTGCTTCTGAGTCAGGCGTTTGTTCCTCAGCCTTGTACTAGTGGAAGAGTCAGTCAATCTCAGTCTTTTCTTGAGCCAAATATTTGATTCCTCATGGTGATGGAGAACAGAATTTATATAAATGGAATTCACTGAAATTCCCTGGAAATTTTGGGTCCTCAGTAATCATCAATAATGGCATTTTCCTCTAATTCTCATTCTCTCTATCTCTAGCTCTTTGACAGGGTCTTGCTCTGTTGCCCAGTCTAGAGTGCAGTGGTATCAGCATATCTCACTGCAACCTCAAACTCCTGGGCTCAAGCCTCCCAAGTAGCTGGGACTATAGGCACATGCCACCATGTCCAGCTAATTTTTTTTTGTTTGTTTTTGATACAGACGAGGTCTTACCACATAGCTCAGGCAGGTCTTGAACTCCTGGCCTCTAATGATCCTTCAACCTTGGCATCCCTAAGTGCTGGGATTATAGGCAGGAGGCAGCTCGCCCAGCTTCTCTTCTTTCTTAACTGCAGTACTTTTAGATACTACTTAGCTCTACAGAAGATATCCAAAGTAAAAGTTGTCTGACCCCTGCTTTGAAATGTAGTTTTAATTTATTTTCTTCTTAACTATTTAGTTATCTTACTCCACAGATCTCAGTAAATTTGGCTCTTGGGTTTCCCTCCCGCCCTCAGGTAGGTGTTAATGAGAGTAGGTTGATTGCACATTGGAAGAGAAGGAAGATCTTCAGTTCTTGAAAAGTTGACAAATTCAGTTTAGGCCTAGGAGCACATAATTGTAGGAATCAGGCATTTGGCTTTACTGGATATATAATTGACCTGTTTTCTCATCTGTTTTTAGATCTGTTACCATTGGGATGATAACCTGAGGACCCCCACTGGAAATCTCCAATCTTTTGAAAAACCCGGAAGTGAGGAGTGTGCACGGATGCTGAATGTTTGGGAATGAGAGGATGAGTGAGTGAGGCTTGAAAACACACCACATTGAAAATCCTGCCACAGCAGCAGCCGCAGCCGCCAACAGCAGCGCTGTTAGTGAGCTAAGTAAGCACTGACTTCATAGAAAACCATAACATCGGCCATCTTGGAAAACAGAAAAACAGTGGATTTACTGGCTTAGAAAAAAGAAAAGAGAAAGAAAGCAAGCTATCTCTTCCCAGGAGAGGCTAGAACTAGCTTTTCTGTATTTTGGCCGGTGCCGAGTGGAATGACCGGTTTAGGAGAGAAGGAGGGACTGGGTTCAGCTGTGGTGCTTTGTTGTAAAAGGCAACCTGGCCTTTGCTACTGAGGAGAAAGATGGAGCCTGGGTCTCAAGCCCCCTTCGCTGTACCTTTGCCATACGGTACTGTATGCTTGCCGGCTAGAAGGAGGGTGCGGGGTTTTTTAAAGTCTGAGAATGAATGTGTGTGAGTGAGGCGGTATCCACATTCTCAACTTCAAGTCATTGCAGTTTCTTTTTCCCAGAAAACAAGGGGTTAGATGTTGCATTTCATAAAACTAACTGAAGTTCTGTCTACTGATGCAGCACAAGAGATGTAAAAAAACAAAAAAAAAAAAAAAAAGGAAAGATGCTCTTTAGGTTTTGTTTTGTTTTGTTTTTTAATTATTCTAGGGAAAACACTGACGAATGGTCAGAGCTCCTATCCTGATCTTTTCATCAAGGCGCCTTTCCTAATAATATGGTTCAACTGTGAATGTAGAAGTGGGGGGGAGGGGGGAGAAAAAGAAAACTCTGGAGTTAGAGGATATAGAAAAATAAAACAATTGTTACAAATAAAGAATGCAGACTTCAAAAAAAAAGCCACAACCCAAACAAACCAAAATTTAAATGCTCAGAATTGGCAGCACAAGAGAAAACTCTCTCCTGACTTATATCGTGGCAGTCTGAACACCCCCAGAAAATTGTGCCAAAGAACTTAGAAAATACATACAATAAAAGTAAATACACACACATACACAGAAAACAGCAAACTTCAGGTAACTATTTTGGATTGCAAACAAGGATAAATTTAATGTTCAAACAATCTGATAAAATAACCATTTGGAAACTGCTTGGCCTTCTGTTCTCTTTTATTTGACTACAATGCGGTATTGGTCTCTTGCTGCACTTCAAAACCAACTAACCAACAAAACAAAAAATAATGTGTGTGTGTAAATATATACAACACACTTAACTAGAACTTTTGTGATTAAAAATGGCACTTGAAAAAGGTTATATTTTTCCACTGAAGTTGAAGATTAATAAAATGGTGTCAAACATTCCCCTGGTCACACACTTTAATATTTTTTTAGAAGTGTGATGTGGTGTAATTACCATAAATCAGACTTAATTATTTTCCCTTTTACAAGGGAATAAGGCACCCTGAATTTTAGAATCTTTCAGCAATAAGAAGGGATGTCGGTGAGCTTTGAATCCCTTTTGGTTTTGCAGTTACTAGGAGTTTTTGGTGGCATTTTGAATATGCTGCTTTCAGAAAAACGAAGGAAGTTTTTTAATTGCTTCCTGGTCTTTAGAGGACTGAAAAACAAGACCCTCATTCCCACTTTCATTTCCATTCTAGCAAAAAGTATGGGCTTATGTTTTTTTCCATCCCTTTGCATCTTCCCTCCCTGTCCAAGCCTTCCGTTCATAAGTGGGATTAGCTCGGTTTTGCCCATCCATATGGCAGCATCTCTAATAGCTCTTGTACAGGGTATCAGATATTGTGCCTTTTGGTGCCAGGTTCAAAGTCAAGTGCCGATCTATGAACCAGTGTACAAAAAAAAATCCAGGTGTTTGAAGGAGAGACGCTCCATTGTGAATAAAGAGCTAGCTCATACCAGCTCCTAAGCCCTATTAAGAAGAGGCCTGGTCCTCTAATGCCTTGTTTCCATTTCAGTTGTTCCCTGAGGGAGAGGATGATATACTAACCATTCCTGATATTAGATAGGGTTGGGTCGGAGCTTAGGGAGGGGGCAGAAATATTGGGGAGAGAAAAAAAAAATCTGATCATTCCTCAGTGCTACCCATTTCTGTCCTGTGTGGGCTGCTTAGCTTAGACAGCAGGAGAATAAAGTACACTGAGAACCATAATGAAAAAACCTTCCGTGTGTTTTGTCATGTTTTGTTCCAGGGAAGCAGTTGACAAGTGCTGTTACTAATGCTTTCTCCCAAATCCATTCAATGATGGAGAGGAGGAAAATGGTCTGGTTGGATTGTGGTCTTGGTGCCTTGCAGTTATTCTGCACTGGTTATGCATTTAATCCTCCTCTTTTCTAGTTACCTTTGGCTAGTGGGTTTTCCATAGTCCGGGTATTTGTCCTTAAATCAATTGTACCACCTAAGGCAACTGGATGCAAAATGCATCCGGTCCACTCACTGTCTGGGCCTTCCCCACCCTAGTCTTGGGCACATTCCTTCAAGAATGTAGTTACCGTCTGCTTGGGAAGATGTCAGTGCAAATGTGAAGAAAATGGGCATCGGACTAGGCTTTGGTTTGCCACAAGTGGCAGCTGCCTATATCAATTACACTTATTAATTTTGCTTTTCATTTTTCCCAGTTCCTTCAGCCCCCCTCTGTTGAAATGTTGAAATTTTAGCTGTCAGAGGCAACTGTAATACTGCCTTAGGGACTTGTGGAGAAAGGGAGGGGAATTGCTCAGTGTAGTGTTTTAACTTTCAGAACCAAGCAATCTATTTACTCTTACTATTTAAGAAGTGTGTTATTCCAACTTTTAAGAGAAATCCAAACTCCATCAGCTTTTGATAGCATCTTGGTTTTTGAAACTTCAATCTGTTATTGGCATTCAGAATGCCCTTGGCATGCCAGTCTGTGTGATGGCATTAAAGACCTGTAAAACACTTGAGCCCAACTTTATTAACCAAAACTGATACCACCACCTTTATCTTCTAAATAAAGTCCGCTTTATTTTTATTTTCAACATTTGCTGCTTCATTTTTTTTTTGTTCCAGATGGTGTCACCTCCGTGGAGGTGAAATGAATGGTTTGAAAGAAGCCAGAGAGTTTGGTGATAGAGAAGTGTGTGTCTGTGCGTGTGTTGGGAAAAGAAAGGACTCTGTTTAGTGTAATGTGAAATGGATGAGACAATTTCCTGCAAACGAGGTAGGGGGGAGTATTGATTCTGAAAGAGTAGTGGAGATTGCCCTCTGTCTTGTGCATGGTTTTTAAACTAATAATCTGGTGTCTAATCTTTCTTAGTTTGCATCATGTATTTCATTTCTACTTCCGTTTTCCCCCCAAGAAACTTGGAAAGAACACTAGTTTGGGATTTAAGAAACTAGGTCCTTTTCTTTACCGCGCTGCTCATTACAGTGGCACCTGCAGACTATTATAGTTCATGGAAATATGCACTTTCTTAGTTTATTTTGGGCGAATAAAATGAGAACTGACTTTTCCTACCTTATCCTCCATGTGACTTTTCGCCTGTTCTAATTGCACACCCCTGTCTAGAAGAAATTTTTGATTGTGCTGCCAGGTGTGTGGTGCTCCTGTAGTCTCAGCTATTTGGGAGGCTGAGGCAGGAGGATTGCTTGAGCCCAGGAATTCGAGGCTGCAGTGAGCTATGATCGTGCCAGTGTCCTCCAGCCTGAGCGATAGAGTACAACCCTGTCTCTTTAAAAAAAAAAATTTTTTTTTCTTTTTGATCATGCATACCTATGGGTGTTTATATACTTGTACTACTGTACCCATATATTATGTAATCATGAGACAAATAGAAATTAAAAAGTGATTATATAAAATATAGATGTTCTAATATTTCTAAGCCCAATTTTGGAGATTACTGGATTATAGAGATTAATCTGTAATTCTTATAAAACTGCATTAAATCTTGAGCTACAACAGTTGACCAAGAATACTTCACCGAAAGCGGGCGTCAAGGGCTTCAAGGGCCGGGCGCAGTGACTCACGCCTGTAATCCTAGCACTCTGGGAGGCCAAGGCGGGTGGATCGTTTGAACTCAAGAGTTCCAAACCAGCCTGAGCAAGAGCGAGACCCATCTCTACTAAAAAAATAGAAAGAAATTAGCTGGACAACTAAAAATGTATAGAAAAAATTAGCCAGGCATGGTGGCACATTCCTGTAGTTCCAGCTACTCAGGAGGCTAAGGCAGGAGGAGCCCAGGAGTTTGAGGTTGCTGTGAGCTAGGCTAATGCCACCGCACTCTAGCCCGGGCAACAGAGTGAGACTGTGTCTCAAAAAAAAAAAAAAAAAAGGCTTCGAGGAAAGAATGCTGTCACTTCATTATCAAATGGCAGAGAAGGAGGTACTGCTCCCAAGGAAAACCGTAGAGAGCAAGGTTACAGTTCCACCTCAACTCACCAAGGGTCCCAGCTTGACCTTCCAGAAGTGAAAGAAAGTATACACTGAAAACTTTCTGTTACATTATATCAATTCTCACAACCCTAACAGTCACTATTCCTGTTGTGTTGATCAGGAAGTAGGGGCAGAAAGATCAGTTCATCAGACCAAGATCACTCAGCCAGAATTCAAACCCAGGTCTGTCAGACCCAAACAGACTTTTCACACACTTGCCCCAGACAGATGCTGTGAGCTTCTTAGCAATACAAAACAAAGGTCCATGTCGTACGTACTTAGGATATGCCATCCATTTCCTTCACAGCACTAAAAGTATATGTTAAATTTGTTGTTGATTTATTTGTTGCTGATTTTCCCCACTATAATGTAAGCTCCCTAATGCTGTGACTTTGGCTCTCTTTTATTAACTACTGTCATGCCCAGCTTAGAGAGTGCCTGACATACAGTAGACCTTCAAATAAATACTTATTGAACTAATGACATGTCAGCACAGTTCAGGGAGTTTCTGCGATGGCATCACTTAGTCTTTGAAGGGTAGGACATCCAAAAATGGAATGGCAGGGCCTTGGAAGACTTGGGCTCCTAGCTCTTCTCCTCTTCAGTTGCTGGATGATTTAAGACTAGCCTCTTAATGTTGGGCTAATGGAGGAATGGGAACAGGATTAGTGAATAATCGTTATTTATATGGTATCCATTTTATGTACTTAAAAGGTGCCAGATGTGCTGTAAGTATCTTATGTAAAGTCATAAACTTAATCTTCATCAACACTATAATGAAGTCACCATTTTAGTCCCATTTTACAGATGAGAAAACAAGCACAGAGGAGCTAGCAATGTCATGCACGCTGACTTCACAGGATATGCATCCACCACTAGGCTATGTTGTGTACCAGTGTTGTATGTGAGCTTATGGTTATCAATCAGAGAGAATCTTGGATAAAGGGTTTTTGGAATTTAGTAGCAAAGCCATTTTGTCTTAATTCTATGATAAGTTACATCGGTAACCTCTGGCGATTGCATGTGCTTGTGACATTGTCTCCTAAAGTCAACTTTCCTCCTAATTGGAGTTTGAACCAAACCATCTCCTTGTACATCTGCTCCATTTTCGCTCCAAGCTGGAAACTTTTGGGAACCAGGGCTCCGGGAGGGGCGGTTGTTGGTGCCTGGTGGCCAGAAAGCCCACTGGGCTGCTGAGTAAGCTCCACATCTGAATGACCCCAGCTCAGGCAGCGGATGTCTTAGCACAACACAGGCAGGAGGCCTTTGAAGCCTGAGCAGCTCGCTCTCCCAGGAACTCCTTGGCCACAGGTTCCCGAGCTGAGCTGTCCTCAGTGTGAAATGTACCTTCTTGTCTGAAAGGAAAGTACATCTCATCTTTGGCTCACAGCCTGAGCGCTAGATGCAGAGGGGCAGCCTGTCACCATCCTGAGGGAAAGAGAATTAAGAAATGGTTCTGTATGAATAAGCTCTCTGTAGCAATGAGCAAGCAATGCCTGCTATTTTCTAGGCGTTGCCCTTCAAAACAGTCTTTTGAGTATAATCCTGGGAAAATTCCTCAACTTTTCTGATCCTCAGTTTCCTTATCTGTAAAACAGGGCTCCCGATGAAAGATAATACATAAAAAGTTTTTAGCACAGGGCCTCGAACTCACATTAATTAATTAACAGCTATTGATTATGTGCCAGACACTGTTCAAGGCACTGAGAATATAGCAGTGAACTAAGCAAACAAAATCTTACTGTGGAGCTCACATTC
This sequence comes from Lepilemur ruficaudatus, assembly GCA_963574885.1. Lineage (NCBI taxonomy): Eukaryota > Metazoa > Chordata > Mammalia > Primates > Lepilemuridae > Lepilemur > Lepilemur ruficaudatus. Next base: position 17,476 of record CAUYRT010037247.1, read on the forward strand.
TAATGAATAATACACAGTAAGTATTCAATAATTCAATATTAACAATTTTTTAAAAATTCTTTTTGGGAGGTAGCAGAAACGAACATGGTTGTGGAGAAAATGAGGCACACATAGAGTTATGAAAAACAAAACAAAACGCTCTACTTCCTCTCTAACCCTGCTCAGTCAGTGAGAGGCTCTGCGTTCCCTGCACAGGAGTTTGGGGACTCATTGAAGGCACGAGTCTTCACCACCGCCCTAACCTCTGGTCTGGTGGAAGGCCTGCAGCTGCAGCTGGAGTCCAGAGGTGCTTCCACCGTGAACCCTAATTTTCTAAGATCTAGAACCGGAGGGCAAAGCAGCACCCGGATCCTGCATGGTCACATAGGTCTAATCAATTTTCCTGCCTGCCAGATTCCATTTGAGTCATCTGGGTTTTATTTTGATTCAGTCTCTTTACTGGCTGCTAATGCCACCTCCTCCTACTCTTTTCAGGCAAGAATGGGACAGGAAAGACAAAGTCTTTCTCCAGAGCAAGAGTCATGGGAGTGGGAGACCGTCTCTTCCTGATGGTTTCCAAGGAGGAAACACTTGCAGGGGTGGCTCGGGGCTGCCTTTGCGCTGTCTCTCCTACCCTAACTTTGGAGACAGGTCCTTTCCAACCACGCCCGTGAAGGCCATTTAGAAATGTGGTACAACTCATGTCTGATCACCGTCCACCACGGTCCCCTCTCTCCTGCCGTGGCTCCTGCCTCACTTCCCCTTTCACCATGGCCCCAGTTTCTACCTTTTTCTGTCTCCACCATGATGAGCCCTGATAATATCAGGGGTTCTTAGAAGGGATTGAGACCTATGTCCAGCTTTCCCTGATGAGGAAACAGGCCTAGGGACATGAAGTAATTAGTCCAAAGTCATACCGCTTCATTTCTTTATTCATTCAGCAAATAACATGCCTTTTTTTAGACAGGGTCTCGCTCTATTGCTGAGCTAGAGTGCAATGGCATCATCATAGCTCATCATACCCTTGACCTCCTGAGCTCAAGTGATCCTTCTGCCTCAGCCTTCCAAGTAGCTAGGACTACAGGCGCACCCATGCCCAGCTAATTTTTTTATTTTTGTAGAGACTGGATCTCACTCTTGCCAAGGCTGGTCTTGGACTCCTGGGCTCAAGTGATCCCCTGACTCAGCCTTCCATAGCATTAGGATTGCAGGCATGAGCCACCACACCTGGCCTAGAATGTGCCTTCTTACCTTTTAAGATTTAGCTTAAATCATAAGTTTCTTTCTTTTTTTTAAGACTAATCAAGTGCAGTAGTGATTAGGGGGGAAAGTAGAACAAGGAGTTCAATCTGTGACTGTGAACAATCAAGTGAGATAACTCACCACCTTCCGCCCAGCCAATCACAAGTTTCATCAGAGAACTTCTCTGGCTACCGTGAAACAGGTCTCACCTTCCATTCTTCTCTAGTGCCACCCCTTGGTGTTTCTTTTTACTCTTTCTCGCAATTTCTAATTGTTTTGTTTCTTCATCTTTTTATTTTTCTGACTCGCCTGCCAGACTGCAAGGTCCCTGAGGGCAAGAGAGACATGTATGTCCTTCAGAGACATGTTCGTCCCTGTATTCTCAGCATCCAGCACATAATAGCTGTTCAAGAAATCTCTGCCGAATAAATGTATTAATATAATGAGCAGGTACCATCAGGGCACCTAAGGATAAAGAGATGGATGGGATATAGTCCCAGCTCTCAGAACTGTCTGGTAGGAGCAGCAGAACTAGAAACAGAATGCAATGAGGTCAGGTCCAGATTGGGGGAGAGGTAACATTTTAGGGCACCTAAACCAGGCCTAATCTCTGTTGGATTTTTGCCACTAATCACCTAGAACCTAAGGTAGAACCATTTGGCTCCACCCTGCCATGTGGCTGAAACAGGCCTATACCCTGAGCACCCAAGCAGTAACAGAGGCTGACAACTCATCCCACCGAGTGTGTGCTCAGAAGGCTCTGGACCCATTGCTTTTTCCATTGAGGGAGGGCTTTCGGTCAGTTTCACAGGTCCTGTTTGTGGCCAACTCCATGCTTGAGGGTCCCAGAGACAACCCCACACCTTCTAGCCTAGCCTCCAATCTTTTGCCTGGTCCCCTGCTCAGAAGAGAACTTGGGGAGTATTAAGGAAGGGAACATCTGCCTAGTCCTTGGGATTAGTGGGGTGACAGATGTCCCAGCCAGTCTGCCCTCATATCTAGAGGGTAGGTAGTTCATCCCACATGACTCAAAGCAAGCCAGTGCCTCGCAGAGCAAGTGGCTGACCTGCCTTCCTGTTCTGGACTAAAAAAAGGAGCAGGCTCTGGCAGGAAAGACTCAAAGGGAACCCAGCAGGAGGAAGAGGAAGGAAGCCAGTGAGAATTCCCTTCTATCAAGAGAAAGAGTCTAGAGCTCCAAAGGCTCTCCTGGGAGGAGAAACTTACCTTTCAGTCCAATCTTCCCCCTACAGTGGGAAGGATGGCAGCTGCTTGTCAAAGCTCACAGACAGCAAGAAACCTTTTCTTTCACCCTCTTTTTCTCAGATTCACCCACTCCCACCTCAGGAACCAGAAAGGTAGGCTCAGGTTCCCAGCAGCCTTCACAGATCAACGCTGAACCTACCAAAGGCCCCCATCCAGCCTATACCCTGCTTCCAGGGTTTGCTTCCCTGTCCCTGGAGGATGCTTTTAAGCCAGAGTCCTCCAGAGTGTCCCCTGATCATCCCCTACCTGCAGCTAGGCTGACAATGCCTCTGTCCACATTTTTTAACCCACCTGGGAATAATCAAAATGACTCATTAACATCCCCTGAGCGTTCACAGGGCAAGGTCAATTTTGATCCCCATTCTTTTCCCATGAGAGTGCTCAGGTCGGTAATAATCTCCAGTTTAACTCAGAGAGGTTGAGATTATTTGCCCAAGGTCACACAGTGGGAAAGGGGCAAAACACTTGTTTCTCCTGCCCAGCAGTTTGGCAGGTGCTCAAGCAATCTTTGTGCAAAGGATGAAATCTGTGGTTTCTTCATTTCTCTGGCCTGTGGGAGCTTCTGTGCGATGGGGGACGGGGCTTGTTGGGGGGAAGAAAGCTGTCGTCTTCCCAAATGAACCTTTGACCTCCTTACTCTTACTTATGAAGAAGTTACAGATTTAACTAATCTGACTGCATTCTATGTTCAGTGAATTCATTAGAGCAATGTCCCCTTCTCCAAGAGCAATGGAAAAGAGTAAGTCTAACAGTTTTCTTCTCAAAAGAGCAAAGACCAAAAAAAAAAGTCCAAATAAACAGTCCTATTTCCTCCCAAAATACACAGCCCCAAACCAAACATCCAAAACACCAGCTGAGCCCCTGGACTGTCCGCAGACGCCCCCAAGACACGCCACCACGCCACACTGCGCAGGGGAGGCGTCGGGGAGGGGGCGCGGAGTGCGCGCCGGGCGCTCTGCAGGGAGCCGGTGGGCGGCGGGCGCGCTGCCAGGCCGGGCCGCACCGCGGGGGCCGCCGCCCCTCGCCACGTGGTGGTGGCAGCGGCGGGGTCCGGGGCGCCTTCCCAGCTGGAGCAACCCGGAGCAGCCGGGGAGGAGGAGGCGGAGGCGGCGGCGGCGGCGGAGGAGGAGCGGGGCGGGAGGGAGGGGGTTGGGGGGAGGGTTGGGGGGTGGGGAGAGACCCGGCGGCGGCGACAGGGCGAGGAGCAGAGCGCGGTGCCAGGGGGGTGGGGGCACCGGTGCCCGTCTGGGGAGGGAGCAGGCGGAGGGGGTAAGCTGCGATTACAAGCAGGAACCAGCAGCAGCTGTGAGTCCCCGGCTGGGGCTACGGTGGGGGGAGGGGAGCGGCGCCCCGGCCAGGCCCCGGGGGTCGTGGGGTGGGCAGGAGGAGGGGGCGGGAGGCTGGCAGGCAGTTTGCACAGGATGACTGGGAGGGGACGCGTCCGGCGTCGGCCTCCCGCATTCCCCGTTCCCCTCTGCCGCCGCTCCTCAGGCCGCGCCGCCTCCGGAGCCCCTTCCCCTGCCCGGTAGGACGGCCGGGGCCCCTGGCTCGGCCGCCTGTGGGGGAGGGGGCTGCATGGTCTCAGCCCTGGAGAGGGGAGGGGCGACAATTTCTGTCGGCCGAGCTAAAGGGGTTTAAAGGGCGGCTCTTAAAGGGGCCGCAGGAGGGGCCCGGGCCGACTGAGGTACCCCTTCCCCATCCGCTTTCCATTGCGCTCACCCGGGGCCGCTGGGCCCAGAGAATGCGGAGGAAGGTGGGGAGGCCCAGGGGACAGAGCCCCGCAAGTGGGGGTGGGCCCGGGTTGGCGGGCAGGGGTCTGGGGGGTGTGGTGAGCGCTGGAGCGCGGAGTTGGGGGGAGGGGATGGCGTGGGAAGGAGAGGGTTAAAGGTGGGGCCGGCCCTACAAACGCGCGCACACACTCCTTACTCAGACCCAGTCATACGCGTGTCCCTGGCACCTAGATGAGGCTGGGGGGCGGTATTGGGGCCTGCGCCTGAGCCTTTTGCACCCCAACTGCGGGAGATCGGGGTCCTCCACTGTCTTAACTCACACTTCATGGTTGAGCCCCCTCTCCCGGGCGCACACACACGCTCCAGCGCGCGCACACACACCTCGGACATTCCCATAGTGCCTCACGTGACACACGGCCTGAACGTGCCACCCATCCCACACGCTCACGCACGCGTGCACACACAGCCTCCCGGCACTTCCCAACTCCACGCCGACCCTCCTCCGTCCCCAAAGCACTCATTGACTGTGACACACCTACACTCATTCACAGACACACATTCATAAACAGGCCCGGAGAAGTACACACGCACCCCCTCACTGCCTACTCTTTCTGTCGGGAGGCCTGAGTCATTCCGGCCCCCTCTCAGGGTTCCCCATTTCCCTGTGTGCGGGCACACGGGGACGGGCATGGGAATTCGTTAGCGTCCCCTTCACCTGAGCCCCCTTCCCCAGTTTGCTCCCTCTGACACTCAGCCAAGGACTTCCTGTGGGTCCCAGATCAGGGCCCAGAAGAGCCTGGACGGTTGCCACAGCCCCGGTGCTCGCTGGCGCTGGTTGGGGAGGCACTTCCCTTTCCTGAACTCTGGGATCCTGCAGGAGGAAGTGGGGAGTTGGGCGGGGGCGCCCAGAGGTTGTGCGGACTGTGGCCGCCTGACCCTCCCAGCAGCGCTGGGCCTTCCTTAGCGAGGAGCTGGGGTGCCAGAGGCCTGGGCTGAGGAGCTTGACAGCGAGGTATTTGGGGAGGTGAGACCTGGGGTGGAGAAGGGCTGAGGACGGAGCCCAAGCAAGCTCTGGTCTGTGCCGGGGCAGGGAAGGCAGCCCTCTCCCATCCACAGGTCTCCCTGGGTTCTGGAAGGAGCCCTTCCCTGCTGCTGGCCTGGCTTACATGTCCCTACTTGTCAACCCCCAAATCTTCACCTGGTTCCACCTCCTTCCCCTAAAGGCAGCAGAAAGGATGGGGCTTAGTAGTCTGGGAAGGGGCTGTGGGAGTCCCCCCTGAGTTCCAGGCATGAAGCTTCCAGGCTGCATCTCGGCTGGCACCGGGAGCATCAGCCTGGATGAGGGGTGTCAGGGACAAGCTCCAGATGGCCCTCTCCACGGTGGCTCCTGCTCTCCCAGGGGGCCCGGTGTGGGCCGTGGCCCAGGCCCTTGCCATGGAGTCCATGTTTGAGGACGACATCAGCATCCTGACCCAGGAGGCCCTAGGGCCCAGCGAGGTATGGCTGGATGGTCCTGAAGACCCCTCGCTGGGAGGGGACATGTGTTCTGCCTCCCATTTTGCCCTCATCACGGCCTATGGAGACATCAAGGAGCGACTAGGGGGCCTGGAGAGGGAGAACGCCACCCTCCGCCGCCGCCTCAAAGTCTACGAGATCAAGGTCAGAATTTGGAGACAAGGGTCCAGCAGTGTGTGTGGGAGGATGGGGCAGGATGGCAGGAACTGACTGGGCAGAGATGCCAGGGATCCAAAAGTGGGGTAAGGGTGCAGACTCTTGGAAACCTGATGGTCTCCCTGAGAAATGGGGCTGCTCTGGATGGGAACTCTGGAAAGCCCAGCAGCCAGGCGGGGCATTGGCTTTGGAGCTGCTGGACCTGAGATCTAGAAAAGATCTGGTTGGTGGGAGAGGTCTACAGGCTATGGGATCCTGCTGGAGAGGGGGAATGCAAGGCAGGGACTTTGAGGCAGGGGAGGGGGCACAGCGAGGCTGAGGCACGGGTGGAGAGTGGGCACCAGCTCCTGAGGCCCTGCCCCTCCTGCAGTACCCGCTGATCAGTGACTTTGGAGAGGAGCATGGCTTCTCTCTGTACGAAATCAAGGATGGCTCCTTGCTGGAGGTGGAGAAGGTCAGTCTGCAGCAGCGGCTCAACCAGTTCCAGCATGAGGTGAGCCCTTCAGCCTGCCAGCTTGGGCTGAGCTCCCGGGGCTTCCTGCTCCAGTATGTCTCTGAACCCTGCCCCCCAACCCCTGGCCTTCTGCCCCTTTGATCAGGGATGGTCCTCCCTAAAACCAGCTGCAGCTTCTCGTGCCCCTCCATAGGGTGCTGGGATTGGGGGCGGGGAGGTTCCTGGAGTTGTTCAGGCTTAAGTCCAGGATGGGACTGACTGTGTGGAGTGCACCTCTGGCCCCATCCAGTTGCAGAAGAATAAGGAGCAGGAAGAACAGCTCGGGGAGATGATCCAGGCTTATGAGAAACTGTGTGTGGAGAAGAGTGACTTGGAGACGGAGCTAGGGGAGATGGTGAGGCCCAGGGAGCTGGGGGTGCTGGAGGGTGTGCACCTGGGGGTATGTGGGAGCATTCCAACCTTGGGACTCTGTGCAGGCCCATGCTTCACACTCCACTTGCATGCACCCTACTTGTGTTGATGTGGACCTGAGAGTGTCTCTTGCGCCTTGTGAAGGAGACTGTGTCTGCCATCCAGGTTGTGAATGACTCTGGGGGACACTGTGTTTCCGTGTGCCTGTTTGGTTCTCCTGCTATATGGACCCTATGCCTGTGAGCACTGCCCCTGGGGGCCCATGTGGGTGAGGGCAGAGGGGACTAGGAGTATGTGTGATGGGTCTTGGCATGTGTGAGATTCGGAGTCAGTGGCCATTCATGTGAGCAGGTGGGCAGTTGTCAGAATCAGGAGACCTGGTCTCTGCCCTCCCCTGGCTGTGACCTTAGCCTTAATCCCTCCTCTGAACAGTGGGGCAAATAATATGCTGAACTGTCATTAGGATGATGGATCATTTGTGTAAAAATGCTTTGCCTTAATAGTCATAGACATTTATGTGGCCTCCAGTGTGTGCCAGGCACTGTTCTTATCTCTTGACATGTTAACTCATTTTAATTTTCACCACAACCCTAAGAGGTAGGTGTGTTGCTGTCATCCCCATTTTACAGATGAGTTAGGTAAAGTCCTGAAGTGGTTAAGTCACAAGTCAAATGGAAGCTGTGATGCTTCCATTTGTGATGGGGGGGGGGTGTCTGGACAGGGGGCTGGGTGTCCTCATAAGTGTCCTTGTGTCCCAGAGAAGAAGCCTTAACTTGACCTTGCCAGGGGCAATAGCCTGAAACATCTGCCTGATGGTAGCTGGAAAAGACCTCACACTCTCGGCCACTTGGAGAGTGGGCTTGGGATGTGTGATCTGGGGCCTCTCGTCTGGTTTGCAGAGTGATGACTATCCAGACACAGGGAAGTCCTGAGCCTGTGCGGACCCTCACCCCTCTGTCTCCCCTTCCAGCGGGCCCTGGTGGAGACCCACCTGCGGCAGATCTGTGGTTTGGAGCAGCAGCTGCGGCAGCAACAAGGCCTCCGGGATGCAGCCTTCTCCAGCCTGAGCCCCCCACCAGCCCCTGGCCCGCCCTGTGCTGATCTGGACCTGCACTACCTGGCAATGAGAGGGGGCTCTGGCTTGAGTCACGGTGAGATCTCAGCGACCTCTCCTTGCTCACCCCCAGGTCCCCAAGCCTGACCCCCATTTCACTGGACACCTCCAGCTTACTTAACATCCCATTATAGCTTATATTTCTCCCATAATCACCCCATCCTCCCTTACCAACTCTTCCCTCACCTCATCTACTGTTATCCTAGTTTCTCCGCTTCTAACACCGGCTTTCGTGATCAGTCCTTGGCCGCCCCATTGCAATTCCTGTGTGTGCCAGCAGAGGGTGCCCCCTCCCAGTATCCCCCAGTGAGTAGGAGAGGCCCCTGCGGGTGCTCTAGACTTCAGCTTTGGCCAAGAAAGCCTCCAAGAGCCCATTAGTTTTTTTCCTGGCCTCCAGGAAGATTAAAAAGTGCAGCTCAGCCCATCTCATCTCATTGCCCTTGTAGAGGTAACTCTCATCCTTTATCCTTCTGGCTTCTCTCTCGGATCCCACTGTCCCACTGTCCTCACTGTCCCACAGTCCTCACTGTCCCACTCTGTGCAGATCTGGGATTTGGTGGAGGCAGCCTGAGCGAGCCTGACGCTGTCCTCTCCCCTGACAGCAGGCTGGCCAGGCCCCACGCCCAGCGTGAGTGAGCTGGAGCGGCGGCGGCTGGAGGAGGCTCTGGAGGCTGCCCAGGGAGAGGCTCGGGGGGCTCAGCTCCGGGAGGAGCAGCTGCAGGCCGAGTGCGAGCGGCTGCAGGGGGAGCTGAAGCAGCTGCAGGAGACCCGGGCCCAGGTGAGCAGTGGGGCGCCTGAACCCCTCTGAGGCACGCAGACTGTCCCCAGGAATGGTAGAGAAGGGGTCCGGGCCAGGTAAGGCTGGGCTCTGACCTCTCCACCTTCTCCCTCAGGATCTGGCATCTAACCAGTCGGAGCGGGACATGGCATGGGTGAAAAGAGTTGGGGACGATCAGTAAGTCACATCTGTAACCCTTGCCCTCCAGCATCTTACCTTGGGGATGGCACAGCCCAGATTCCCTTTGGGTTCACTCCTCATCCCTCCATGTTACTTGGGTGGCCTCTCTTCCCAGCCATCAGGGGTGTGGTGTCTGGGTTGCCTGTCGCTGTGCATCCGTCATAGGAAGGAGGTGAAGTTCTGGAGAGTTCCAGTTCTGGGTCATCCTGGGCAACCCAAGCCCATCTGTTCTCAAGGTGTCAGCAGCTGAGGGATTTACTTAGCTGCTTTGTGGCTACATTCTGTACCCCCTGGTAGGTTTGTGGGTCTCTCTGGGGCCCCATTTTCTATGCCAGCAACAAGGCCAGCCAGTTGGGTTCACCTCCCCCCCCATTGAGAAGGAAGGAGACGGTCTCTTTCAGGATTTGTTGGGCCTTGTCTGCTGATCTCAGGAGAGAGAAACGTGAGGCTTAGAGGCAGGAAGGGCTTCCTTGGGTTCACAGCAGTGTGTGGGGAAGTAGAACAAACTCTGCGGCATGTCCCCTTGGAATCCTACGGGGAAAGAGGGCTAGCAGTGGGTAGAAGCAGGTAGCTGTGTCTTTGGGGAGCCCAACGGCAAGGGCTCTGGGGAGCAGTGGGCAGCAAGGGGGGGGTGGGCAGCTACCCAGCAGCAGTGGAGCCTGGTGCCTTTCACATCCGCACCCAAATTCACCTTCTCCCACTTTCTCAGAATTAGAGCTCACACTGCCTTCCGCCCAAGTCCTCTCCCCTGAGATGAGGTGTGTGGCACAGACTCCGTACTTTCATTGGAGGAGAAGACTGAGGCCCAGAGAGGGGCAGGAACTAACCCTCTGTCACACAGCCCTCCCGCACAGCAGGCTTCCTCCTCATCTTCCTCCCATTCTCTGGCCAACTGAGGATACCCCTCACCGCTCCCCCCCCCCACACTGGGGTGAGGGCCTGGGTGGAGCTGTGATAGTTGGGGGGTGAGAACCCAGTTTGTGGGACTGGTGGGTGGGACCCCTGAGCTAGGCCTTGTGAAGAGGGTCCACCCTAGCCTGCGGCTGGAGCTCAGGGCCGTCTCAGCCTGGGTGCCCAGATGCAGAACACACACGTACATACACACGCTCCAGAATCCCAGCTCGCCCCAGAAGTCACGCTTGCTGGGTCACTGAGTCCAGTCCTCTCTTTTAAGACTGGCAATGAAGTCTCCCCTAATTGACAGCACTCTGAGAGAGGATGTTTTGGCAGGGCTGGAGTCTAACCATTCAGGCTGTGAGTCCAGGGATCCTTCCAGGGATGCTGAGTGGCTTTGCTTTTACTGACTTTGGCTTCGCCTTTCTGGATCCCAGTTTCCCCTCATGGGCTCAGGGGTCAATCATGGTGCATTGGGGGGCAGGCAGAGAAGGGGTGGCGGGTCCCCAGGGCCCATGGCTATCTATGCCTGAGTGAAAGTGCACCCATCCCAGAAGGTGCTTCCAAGGTTGTGTCATCTATGCTGCTCACTCTGGCCAGAGCAGGCCCTGCCCTCCCCACCCCACGGCACCTCCCCACTCAGGCCCTTTGGCGACAGGGAGCCAGGCTTACCAGAGGCGACCTCCTGCTTCCTCCCCACCTTCTCTGAGTTTGGACCCTGCCTTAGGCCTCCCGGATCTCTGCATCAGAGGCAGCCGGGCCCTGCCTGCCCAGCCCCACGCCTCCTTTCATGCCGAGCATCGCTGGACAGCCCCAGCTTGGCAAGAGTTAATTCTCAGAGGAAGTCCTCACTCCCCCGGTAGTTTTATTTTCTTATAAACTCAGCTCCTTTTGGTAATAGGCCGCTTCCCGAGTGCTCCGTCCCCATCCTCCCACCTGAGGAAGCCTCTGACACCTGCCCTGGGCCCCCCTTCTCCCACCAGCGCCCCCTCTTTCTTCGATTTCCACTCGACCCTCCAGGCTAGTAGGAATATTACCAGTGGCTTTTGCAGGAATGGAACGAGGGGCCGGATTGTCCGGATGGGGACGTAATGGGGTGATAGGAAAGCTGAGGAGGCACATACATTCCTGAGTCCCGCCCGCTCTCACGTGGGAACCTTCTGTATCCGAAAGTGCCTGCCTGTTGCCTGTCTCAGTTTGGATGCCTTCAGGGCAGCCAGTTTTACTGTGGCAGTCCTGGTGGTTAACACACCCTCCCTTACTCCATCCCCTCCCTGCGTCCTGTTGGAGCTGGCGTGGTCCTGGGAGTCAGCCCCAACCCTGGGGTTTCCCATTCCCCCTCCTCCCAGCCCCTGGCCCACGAGCTCTGGCCATAGTGTCCCTGCGAAAACAGACACCCAGACCAGACCAGACTGCCACCCTCCAGGTCTGACCTCTGGACCTGGTCAGCACAGCTCCTGGTGGCCAGAGCCCAGGGAGACAAATTGCCCCAGAGGAAGAGCCACTGGGGGTCAGGGGCCAAAGCAGTGATGAAGGGGGAGGTGGGAGTGGAGCCCACCCGGCTGGTGAGCACACACAGGAAGCTAAGGACCCAGGAGGGTCCCGGCTGAGGCGGAGCTGCAGAACCCACGGCCCCTCCCCTCTGGGTCCCCGTTCACAGGCATAGGGCCTTGATGGCGCCTTTTGGAGGGTGTGGCCAGTGCTGGGGGAGGGGAACTTGGGGGGACTCCTTGGGGTGGATGAGGGCTCTGAGGGGGCAGGGGTCTGTGAGGGGAACAAGGGCCCAGTGAGGGCGGGGCTCAGCTGTGAGGGGTCCATCAGTGAGGGGCGCAGTGGGAAGATGGGGACTCAGGATGGGTGATGAGGGGGAAACTATAGGCCTTTCTTTTTTCCCATCGTGGGGGGCTCAGTGTTGCAGCCTGGGCCCTTTTCCGCCCCCCCACCCCACCCCTCTCCCCGCCCACAAGCCTCTGCGTGGGCTGCGGTTAGTGGTGGGGAAGAAGTGTGAACTCGAGAGAGAGGATGGAAACTCTGCACCGAGGTCAAGGGCAGTGTGGGGTGGGTCAGGACGGAAGCTGGAGACCCCGTGTACCCTGAGCGTAGCCTCATGCCCCAGAACGGTGGGCCCAGGGCCTCCCCCTTCACGCTTCTCACCCTCCCTACTTCCTTTCTTTCAAGTCTCCTTCGGCTGGGCACCAGGCGCTCACAGGAGTTAACCCCTGAGCACTCGCAGCATGGGGGCTCCCTGGGGGTGGTGAAGGGCTCTGGAGTAGGTCTGAGGGATTGGTGGGCTTCCTGCCTCAGTCTTTGATCCTTCGTCTGCCAGCAGGGCGGACAGCAGTTCTTACCCATGCTCTCTCCCTCGATGGGAAACTTCACATCCTCCCCTCCCTCTAAACCAAAGTCATTAAGCTGGTATCTCCAAAAAAGTCTCACAGCGGGTCTCCCCCACATCTGTCTCCTGGGCACTCCCCTGATTCTTGTCCATGCCAGACACTGTGTGAGTCGATTCTCCTACACAGACTCGGTTCATTCTCACAAACAACGTGATGTAGGCATTGTCTCCCTTTTACAGATGGGCAAACTGAGGTGCCGAGAAGTTCAGTGAGAAGTCCAGTGCAGATACCAAGCAAGTCCTGGGAAAATGGGGCCATGGTACCTCTGTGGTGTTTCTCTTGTTCAGCTTCTTCAGGTGGAAGGCTCTTATATAAGGAGTGACCATGTGACTTGTTGACCAAACTGGATCACTTTTGAAAGTGAAAGGGGGCACTATTAATAATTGTGCTGAGGCAACTAGTGTGAACCAGGACAGTCCTGGGCAAACTGACCTGTGGGCACCCTATTTAAGTGGGGACCCTGGTTTGCAGGCCTAACCATGAGCTGCTCAGTTCAGCTGCGTGTGGGAGGCTTTCTAGACACGGGGCATCAGCTCTGGTGGAAGCGTGGCAGGGGCTGCCAAGAAGAGCCGGGCTCTGGGGACCGCAAGTCATAGCTGGTTGAGGAGAGTGAAGGGGCTCAAGGCGCCTAAAAGGAAGTGGTGGAGCGCTGGGTTGTTGCAAAGCGACTTCCTCCTCCCCACGGCCCGCAACCTCAAGTCCGCTCCACGGCCTGGTGCCTGTGGTCCCCTCCCCAAGGGTCGGGCGGGAAGACCAACACTGGGTGTGCCTGTGGGTGGTGGAAAGTTTGGTCCTTCAAATCCCCTACAGGGGTGAGGTGGCCAGGGCAGCTGGGGGCAGCTACGGGCAAGGATGCAAGGGCTGGCAAGGCTGTATTTCTGTTGCCCTCCCAATTCTGAACCAGACGATTCTGACCACATGACCAGCTCTAATCCTCACCCCAGCCCTAACCCTATTACTGCTCCCATCCCTGACTCCAACCCTGTCTCTAATCCTCACCCCAGCCCTAACCCTATTACTGCTCCCATCTCTGACTCCAACCCTGTCCTTAATCCTGACCCCAGCTCTGTCCATAGTGTTGGCCACATATCAGCTGTCAACTACATCCCTAGTCTGACCCTGACTTCAAGCCCATCCCTAGTTCTAATCTCATGACTGAGCGCCGGCCTGAATTTTGACCCACCGCATCCTCACAGCCGCTCCCATGCAGCACGGGGCACGAGGAAGCCCAGGGGTCCCACGGCTGGTTTGGGCAGACAGAGAGAGGCCTTTTATAGACGAGGATGCCTGGGTCTCTAACCTTACTGAGCTCAGTTGTTTTCTCGGTAACAATGAAGATTATTGTTTCCAGAACAATTTCTGAGATCCCTGACTTATTCGTGGAAAGAATGAATGAAAGGATAAGTCAATGAAGGGTGGAACGATTGGCAGCCAAGGGGGCCCTCCTTCCTGCCAGCTCTGCCATTTGCACTCTGGCTCCTCGGAAGGTGCCAGCTCAGCAGGCTGAGGTGCCAAGAGCCTGTGTTTGAATCTCTGCTCTGTGCCACCACCGCTCTGTGACCTTGAGCCAGCTTCTTAATCATGCTGATCTTCCACTTCCACGTATGTCTAGCACCTTCCTCTCCCCTCCCAGGGCAGGGGCGGCAAATCTCAGGGCTTTCAGGCCGGGCTTTCAGGCCGCTCCCAAGGTCCCCAACCTCCCCCTCATCATCCTTCCCTTCTGCTGCCTTCTCGCCTTTCCTCTCCCCATTTCACAGCTCTTTGGTGGGCATAGTGGTTGGTAGCCAGGACTTTGGAGTCTAGGTCCTAGAGGATAGGGCTCCTAATCCAGCGATTCCACTATTATGGGACTTTATGACTTTGGTCAAGTGACTTAACCTCTGTGAGCCTCAGTTTTCTCATCTGTAAAATGGAGTTAATATTAGTGGCAAAGTCATAGAGTTGTTGTGAAGATGAGTAAAGTTCTTAGCACATTGCCTGGCCCTGTGGTAAGCACTCATGAAGATTATCTATGATTCTTTTCTCCTGGGTTTCCCTCCCAGGTTCTGAAAGACTCAGGTAGAACTTTTCCCTGTGTTTAAGCAATAAAGAAGCATCCACATGCAGCCATTTGCTGCATTCACCTGACCCCTTCTTCCTAAACAGTCGTGACGGTGGAAAAAGCGCTCAGGTATGGGCCAGGAAACGGAATGGGTATTTAGGTGCACGTGTGTGACTCTTGGTTGTGTTGTGAAGTTGAGATTTTTTTTCCACTGAATTGGCAGTGTTTTTAGTGAGTCATTCAGGTTGTTAGTGTATTCAGCAACTCAGGCCTATGCATTGTGAGGTGGGGAGGGACGCCCGATGAAGGGGGAGGTCCCATGGGGCCTCAGGAGGAGGTCAGGTGCCATCACACTGCCCAGGGACTCAGTGATCTTTGTGAGGGGCGCCTGGGGCTCTGGGAGAACGGAACCCGTTGCCCCAGCCCCCCATGTCAGAGCGGAGAGAGGGCTGGGCCTTCTGGGCCGGCTGCCCTGCCTGTTTGTTGTGAGGAGGTGGCAGGAGCCTGGCGGTGGAAACTGGGGTAGCTCCTGACAAGGGGAGGGAGGCAAGCAGGGGAGTGACGGGGCCTGGGAACTGAGTGTGGCAGGTGAGAGCTCTGAGGAGGGGTGTGAAGACAACGGCCTGTATCTGTCACCTGAGATACAGCAGTGAAGGTGGATGGGGAGAGAAACTGGCTGTGTGGACAGAGGACCACATTCCATCAGGGCCCTGCCCAGACCCCCCCTCCTGTCCCTGCCACTGAGGGGATACCATGGTCCTGCCCTCTGAAAGTCCCAGTCTGATGAGAGTCACATAGCTCCTGCCCTCAGATGCCCTTGGTCAGAAGGGGGAGCCTTCCCTTGGGGAGTCCCCGATTTGATTTGAGACACACCTGGATCCCCATTCTGACAGGAGAGACGCCATTTCTTCCCACAGACCCATGAGATGAGGGTGCGGAGCACAGGAAGGCTGCAGAACCTATGCAGGGGTTCCCAGGGGGACTCCTTCCTTTCTGTGCCTGCCCCCCCCCCCGCCCACCATCAGATGGGCAGTGAGGACGCTGCCTAAGAAGAGGGCTTGTCTCCCAGAGACCTGGCCCGTTCATAGTAATTTGGCTTCAGCCCAAATGGGTTAAAAATAGTTTTGTTGTGGGAGGGGCTGTTTTTTTTGTTTGTTTTTTTCCTGAGACATGGTCTTGCTCTGTTCCTGGGCTAGAGTGCAGGATGTCATCATAGCTCGCAGCAATTTCAGTCCAGCTGCATCTCTTGGGCTCAAGTGATCTTCCTGCCTTAGCCTCCTGAGGAGCCGGGACTACAGGTGCGGACCACCATGCCTGGCTTTTTATTTTTTTGTAGAGGTGGGGCCTCACTATTTCCCAGGCTGGCCTCAAACTCCTGACCTCAAGCAATCCTCCTACCTTAGCCTCCCAAAGTGCTAGGATTACAGGCCTCGTGAGCCACCATGCCCAGCCATGAGGGGCCGTTTCTGCCCCAGGATTAGCAAGCGAGCTCAGTCATTATCTTCCCTCTCCACCTCAAGCTTTTCCTGCCCTCTGAAGCCCTAACCTCAAGCCTTCCCCACCTCTCTCCAGGGCCACACACTCTCTCTCCTCTCACCTGCCTTCCCCACCCATCCACATGCATCCTCTCCCATGTCTGTCCATCACCATGGGATGGGGCCCTCAGGGCTGGAGAACTTGGGCCCCCTCCTTGACCTCTCTGTCCTGGGGCCAGTGACCTCCCCAGGAGGAGCTCCGTCTGGAGTGACGTCTGCTATTTCCCTCCAGCTCCACCTTCCACAAAGTTCCCGAGTCCCTTCTGGAGATGGGAGGTGGGGAGAGCCAAAGGAAACCAAAATTGCTACCTTCAGGGAGATCCCAGGCTGTGTCCAAGCCTAAAACAGAGACAAAGCAGGACCCAAGGCCACAGCTGAGCCTCCCGTGAAGTCCAGAGGGGCTCCCAGGGCACGCAGTCCACAACAGGAGAAAGTGGGGAGCAGTGCTAGAGTGATGACCTCCACAGTTCTGGGTTCCAAGTGGCCCATAAAGGAAGAGGAAAGGAAGTGGGCAGGGTTCCTTGCTAAACTCAAGTCTGTTCCAGCTCCATGTGGGTGGGTGGCCAAGAGGTCTGAACAGAAAGCAGGGAGGACAAAAGGGAAGAAGAGAGAAAAATGGAGAGGCTGGATTCATCATCCACTTACTGGGCTCCAGGCCCTGGACAAGGTGCTGGGAATATAAATACAGTGATTGAATCCCCACTGTCAAGGAGCTCCCAGGAAGGCAGCTTGTGAGAAGTGTTCAGTGTGAATGGTGCCCCCTGCAGGTGTGCAGGGCACAGCAGCTGTTCACGCAGATCCCAACAGAAAGGCCTGGGTGGAGTCATATAGCAAGGAGGTCCTGGGAGTCATGTAGCTGGGCTGAAAAGACCCCAGAGGCAGCTCTGAGGTCGAGGCAGGAGCCCTGGCCCTGGCCGAGTTGGGGTTATCAGTTGGCACCGCTGCCAGCCAGGAGGCTCTGTCTTCCCTCACTGAATGGGCTCTGCATAGGGTATGTGGCAGGGTCCTCCACCTTTTCAAAGTGAGAACTCTTTTCATGGGCCCCTGCCCCCAGTGTATGGATTGCGCTTGTACCTTTAGTATGCGCTCTGAGAAATGTCACAGTGACAAAGGCTACTATAAATTCAGTACAGCTTTTTGATGAATCTGTTTTTTTTCATCATCACAGCTCTTGCACAGATTAGAAAAGCATTTGCACAATCCTGTACGAGCTGTGTTCAGGCTACAGACAGTGCTTGGTGCACACCGGGATTCAGGGGCCCCTTAGAATCACCCTGTTCCCTGTCCTGGCACCACTTGTCTGGGAACCCCTGCCCTACCCACAGGGAATGATTCTCTGGAAGCAGAGGGAGGCTCCCTGGAAGAAGTGGCATTTGAGTTGGACCTTAGAGGTGCCTAGGGCCAGATGCCAGGGCAGAGTCAGTTCTTCTTTGACAGCTGGGATGGGAGACCCATGTCCCTTCTCCTCTTTCCCACTCCCTGCCCTCTGACCTCAGGGTGAATTTGGCGCTGGCCTACACGGAGCTGACGGAGGAGCTGGGCCGGCTTAGGGAATTGAGTTCCCTGCAGGGGAGGATCTTGAGGACCCTGTTGCAGGAACAGGCCCGGAGTGGTGGTGAGATGGGGCAGGGCAGGGCGGGGGAGGTCGCTGCAGGACCCTGAGGGAGCGCGTAGCTATGGAAACTATCCCGGGTCGTGGGCACCATCCTTGACTCCTCGGTGGTCTGGAGTGGGTGGGCGTTGGGCCGGGCAAGCCCCTGGCAAGCCATTAATGACGTCTTCTCTCCACACCTTCGTCCCCCAACCCTGTCCTTTCTCTTCCAGGCCAGAGGCACTCGCCGCTGTCGCAGCGCCACTCCCCGGGCCCCCAGTGCCCTTCCCCCTCCCCGCCTGCCCGGGCGGCGCCCCCGTGTCCCCCGTGCCAGTCCCCCGTCCCGCAGCGCCGCTCTCCCGTGCCCCTGTGCCCCTCGCCCCAGCAGCGCCGCTCGCCGGCCTCGCCCTCCTGCCCGTCGCCGGTCCCGCAGCGCCGCTCGCCAGTGCCGCCGCCGTGCCAGTCCCCCAGTCCGCAGCGCCGCTCCCCGGTGCCCCCCAGCTGCCCGGCCCCGCAGCCGCGGCCGCCGCCGCCGCCGCCGCCGGGGGAGAGGACGCTGGCCGAGCGCGCCTACGCCAAACCGCCCAGCCACCACGTGAAGGCCGGCTTCCAGGGCCGCCGCAGCTACTCGGAGCTGGCGGAGGGCGCGGCCTACGCGGGCGCCTCCTCGCCCTGGCTGCAGGCCGAGGCGGCCACGCTGCCCAAGCCCCGCGCCTACGGCGGCGAGCTCTACGGCCCGGGCAGGCCGCTCAGCCCGCGGCGCGCCTTCGAGGGCATCCGGCTGCGCTTCGAGAAGCAGCCGTCGGAGGAGGACGAGTGGGCTGTGCCCTCCAGCCCGCCCAGCCCCGAGGCGGGCACCATCCGCTGCGCCTCCTTCTGCGCTGGCTTCCCGATCCCGGAGTCGCCCGCCGCCACCTCCTACGCCCACGCCGAGCACGCGCAGTCCTGGCCGTCCATCAACGTGAGTGGGGCCCATGGCGGAACCTTCCCGGCGGCTGGAGATAGAGGGCCACCCCGCACCCCTCCCCCTTCCGTTTGGGGACCCCGCCCCCCTTGGGTGTCAACAAGCAAACCATTCACACCTGATAGGCAGGGCGCACCTCCTTGGACCCTGGCCCATAGTGTAGATAGATCCTGCTTGCTTTTGTCAGGGAAAACTGGCGCCTGCACCATTAAGTTTTTTTTGTTCAGCCAAGGTAGGGGTATGTTCTTCAGAGTGACAGTCCTGACTTTGATTCCAGACTCAACCACCTAGTAGCTGTGGGGCCTCTTGCAAGTTATCCTCTCTGATCCTCAGTTTTCTCATCTGCAGAATGGAGACAATGATTACATTATCTGATTACCTTACAGGGTTACTAAAAGGGAAGCAGTGAGCCTAAAGCAGTTGGCAGGGTGCCTGGCTCAAGCATCTGTCAGTGTTTTGGTGATGGTGATGGTGGCTACTGATCACGCAGGGACAGGCCTGCTTATCCAACTCCCTCCAGGCCTCAGAGTCCCTGCTGTTTTCTGTCTACCCAGAATCTCAGGGTTCCATCATTTCACTGAAAGTTTCCTGAATGTCAGAGCCACCCCTTGCAACCTGGAAGGGCCAAAGTATCCTCCAAAGCCAGACAGAGTTATTTTGCGGCTGTGCATTGTTTTGAGTTATCTGGGAGCTTTGAGTTATCTGGGAGCTGTGTCGTGGTCACTCTGGGACATGTCTGGGTCTGGGTCTTGCTTACCTCATTATTGCAGTTGCCCTGGCAAGCTCAGCAGTGACTCTCTCATACACACCTCTTGGGGACCCTACACCCCAGAGCAGGGGAGTGGATGCTGAGCGGTTAGGGGGAGGATGCTACTGGAGAATGGTACCCCGACCCCTCTGCATGCTGCGGCTCACCCTGCCCTGGGTCCTAGGAAAAGGCAGGATGTGGGGAGCGTGAGTGGGGATGGGGAACTGTGGGTGGGGACGGGGAACCATAAGTGACTCTCTTCTCTCTCTACAGCTGCTGATGGAGACAGTGGGCTCTGACATCCGCAGCTGCCCCCTCTGCCAGCTGGGTTTCCCTGTTGGGTACCCAGATGATGCGCTCATCAAACACATTGACTCCCACCTGGAGAACAGCAAGATCTAGGGCACCTCCCCCACCCACTGGCTGTTTCTCTGCCCTCTCCCATCACCCCAAACACTCACTTTGAATGCTGCATGAATCTTGTGGGGGGCCCCTGCCCCTTGCGACCCCCAGATACCTCCACTAGCTACCGAGTCAACGTGTGTGCCATCTTCCCTGGTCCAGGCACCACTCAGCTCTGGCTCTTCCTGGGAGGTCAGCTGAGGCTCCCCCTAATCCTCCTGGCTTCTTCGGGGCATGGGGGTGGGGATCTAGGCTGGGGTGGGGAGGGGCATACCCCTCCTAGGCTTCTCCCTCTGCCTTTCTGTTCTTAAACAGGGTTGGATCCAAGAGGATGTCTAGTGCTCGGGCCTGGGGGAGGGGGAGAGTGTCAGAAGACTCCAGGAGCTCCCGAGCCCCTCCCCAAATGCCCATCTTTCCTAGGCTGTGCTCCGTCCTGGGAACACCTCCCTGTGGGGTCCCAGAGCCTGCCCTGCACACTGATGCCAGTTCCTCCATCCCATGGCCAGCTTGGGGCTCGTGACGTGGCCCCCACTAAGGGAAGGCGGCAACTTGTTTCTTTCCATTCCCTGGAGGCCGGCTGTGCTCTCTGCCCTGTGCTGCCCACTCTGAGGAATAGAGAGGGTGGGAGAGGAGAGGGAGGATCCTAAAGAGGCTGCCCTGAGGGCTGGGGGCCCTGTACCTCGACCCTCAGGCTGGGAGACTGTCTGCCACAGGCCCATACCCTCCTCCCGGAGCCCCGGGCACTGAGACACAGATTGTCAAGGCAGACCCCCCCCCCTTACTCCACTTGAGCCCCTGACACCACAGGTGCCCTGGAGCCCATGTGCGACTCAGCCTCGGTTAGCTGGGTGGGTGTCATCAGCCCCTGCCTCCCAGGCCAGACCCTGAGAATGGGCCCAGGGTGCTGTGGAGATCAACTTCTAAAGAGCTACCCCCTCCCCACTCCCCACCCACCCACATTTCCTCTGTGAAATCTACCTCAGAGTTGTACCCTCAGAAGGACGGGTAAGCAGGGGGCCAGGGGGTCCCCAGGGCTGAGGTGGGGAGCCTCCTAGGCGAGAGCCTGCCACCCCACAATGAATCCACCTCCTCCACTGCACCTCCCCCAGGTCTCAGCCCCCGGCAGGGGTGGCGGCTGCTCCCGACAGACAGCGACAGCGCATGTCCTGCTCTGATCCAACTCTTCCAGACCCCAGCTCCTCACACCCCTCTCCTCCGTAGTGCAGGGGAGTAAAGGGGTGTGTCAGGCAGGGAAGCGGCCACGGACTCCAGAGACACATGTCATTGTACCCTGAGTGTCCCCTAGGGAGGGGAAAGGGGGAAGGGGGCCTAGAAAGGGGAGGTGGGGGCCCCTGTGCTCTCTGAACAAGTTGAAAGTCCAAATAAAACTTACCTGTTCCATCTGCGCTAGGTCTGTGCCCTCCATGGCTGGGGTGGGGCTAGGACCCTTGGTAGCAGGAGGCCTTGGAAACTGTGTCTCAAGAAACCACAGCCACGGGAGGGTGGGCTGGGTGAGTAGGGCATACCCGGGCACCCACATTCAAAGTGGATCTGGAGATGCGGATGTGCAAGTGGGCACAGATGACTTGTGACCTGGAGCTTATTTAGAACAGATAAAAAGTAGCCACCCCAGCCGTGAGCAGGTGGCAGGGGCATTTGAATTTTCCCTCCCAGCAGGTCTGGCTGGTAGAAGTGCTAAAGCCATGGGATTCATTTATCAGTAGCAGCTATTTCTTCATCAAATGGTTTTGCAGTGTCAGGAACCAGGCTGGTGCCTCAAAGGGGAAGAACCCCCATGTTCCATGTCCTCATGGGTCTAAGAACCAGGGAGGGGCTGGGCTCCAGGCTCAGCTGCTGTCTTGAAAGTCCCACAGCCTGGGAGGTCAGAGCTGGGTCATGAGCCTGTGACTTCTGCCCCCGCCAGGGCTGTGCCCTGTCTGCAAAAAGGGCTCGAGCTACTTATTTAGCAACTGTGGCTACCTTTCTTTTTCCATGTGGCTCTTTTTGGCTAAGGGTTCACTTCAAAAGGGGGGCAAAGGCAATTGCTCATTGAAGGCCTGAGGTTCAGCTCTAGTCTAGACCCAGCTCTGGCAAATGTCGCTTCCCAGTCAGTGCCAAGGCCCAGACCCCTGTGGGGAGACTTCCCAGCCTCCCAGGTCCTCTGTTGCAGTTAAACTACTGCCGTCCTCCGAAAGTTCATCTGAGCTTGATTCCATCTGCAGCCTGAGGATTCCATCTGAATCCTGAGTGCCAGGTAAAGTGGGGCCAGGTGTCCCTATGTGACATGGCTTCATAAGCCTTGGGAGAGAAGGTTGTGGAACCTCCAGCACATGGGTGCTCAGGCCCCCTGCTATTCTCCCACCTTAACTCCCATGGAGGAAAGCAGCCCCCCAGTTTCTGGCTCTGGGTGCTGTTTGGATCCCTGGAAGCACTTATGAGACGGGTGCGAACGAATAAGGGGTGGTTGGGGATGCACAAGGCGAAGAGAAATCCTGGCTGTTAAGAAAAGAGGTGAAGGATGAGTGGCCAGGAGCTGGCACAGAGGCAGGGGGATGACCCGGGTAGCCACTTCCTGTCCTGAGCATGTCTGAAGGCAGGAGGGAACCCAGGTATCCTGCAACCTGTACATTCCCCTGTCACCAGGGTGAGGGGGAGCGTGGGGACACAGGGCGCAGATTCTGGCAGCTTGTCTCCTCAGATTTCTAGGGACCTGGGAAAGGGCTCAGGTGCAGGACGGAAAGTTGCTGGGGGCTGGGAGGGAAGGCGGGGAAGGGAGGAAAAGCTCGCATGCCCCAGCCCAGGCCCCTAGAGCTGCAGCCTTTTGTCCGATGCCCCCCAAAGGGAGGACATGGGGGTGGGAGAGCTGGGGAGGGGCGGGGGAGCCCTGCCAACACGTGTCCCTTTCCTTCTTCTCTCAAGCAGGTCTGTGATCAGACGCAGGGACACTTGCACTCATTACTCTGTGCAGACGGGGAGTGGGCACCAGGGGCTAAGAGAATGTCGGGGGAAGGGGGTCCACCTGTCTAGGCTCCTGGAAAGGGGAAGGAGGGTGGGGCGACTTTTGCAGGAACAAGGTGGAGGGAAGGCCTCTGTCAAGGCTGGAAAAGACACATGTGGGGGACCTACTCACTCTCCCCAGCACAGACCCAAAGCCAGACAGGGCAGGGGTGGAGGAAGATGACTTCACACAGCCCGAGCCATCCGGGGGCCTGTGTCCTTGTGCTGAGATACCAATGTCAAACATTCTCTCCAGCTGTGGCCCCTCTGCCCCCAGGGTTTCCCCAGCCAGAGCTACCAGGCCATGGAGACCCCTGCCCCTGTCCTGGGTCCCCGTGCAGGCTGTGTCAGACGATCAGCTGAGGAGAGCAACAGCTCCTTTCTGAAGCTGGTGGTATGTGTGTGCCGTGCGCAGGAGAGTGTATGTCGGCAGGAGCTGTCGCTAACAGAGGGGACGTGTGTGGGTGAGTCAGCCGTGTTAATGAGAAACACCTCACCCAGCTGATTAGGACTAATGAAGAACAGAGGGAGTGGGGGTTTCACTCAGCGACCTCTTTACAGGGTAGGGGGAGCAGGACAGCTCCCCCAGTCCCATCTCTCCCTCAGCAAGGACAAGAACAGAGCAACTTTGATGGCCACAGGAATAACTGAGGCTAGACACAAGGCTGAACCGTCGAGGGCAAGGAGGTCCTGAGTGGGGAGGGTGGGGCGCGGCGTCTGGGCAGAGGCCAGGTACTGTGGGGAGAATGGGAGTCCCCCAGCACCCTGCCCCATTCCTGCGCTTCCTCCACTTTCTTTATTTCGACTTCAGGTGCTGGTTGCCCAAGTGCCTTTTGAGATCTAACCTTTATCTGCAGAGAGCTGTGAGCTGTGTCGTTCAGAAGACTCAAGTCTGCGCCCTTCCCACCTGCAGCCTGGGCTAGAAGGCTCTGGCTTGAGGCACTTACTGGTTTGTGGTATTCGCTGGCCATGCAGATGCCATGCAGCCCTGTGGCAATGACCCAGGGAGGCCGGCAGGGCTGAGGGCAGGAAGGGACTGGGTAGGGGAGGACCTGGGTGTCAGCTGGTGGAGACCCACCCTCCATGCCAATTCAGCCAAGGGCAGGGTCAGCAGGCACATCTCACAGATGTCCCAGTCGGCTGTGTGAGTGTGGGCATGGGGGGAGGGATGGGAGGGGCTGGGGGGACAGGATGGGTGTCGGCCAGCACCTCCAACACCTCCTAATTTGCATTACCACTGACACCCTTCTTGACCAAGAAAATGGAGCCAGAAATAACAAGGGGGGGGAGGTGGTTCCCCTGAGGGGGACTTTGCGTCTCTCTTTCCTTGCCTCCAATACTGCCACGGTGCTGGGGGCAGGTCAGCCCCACAGCTGGCCCCGGGGCAGGGGAAATGCACCCGCTGTTGCGCATCCGTTCCCAGATTGGGCAGATGCCCCATTCCAGCTTCTCACTCCCTGGGCACCAAACACTCCAGCCCTGACTCTTCCCTACTTTGGAGCTCCACCCTCCCTCCTCAGGGAACCCTCTCCTTGGGGCCCCTCCTGCAGCTGTGACAGCCCCAGCTCTGCCCAGCTGGGGAGTTGTCTCTGTCAATGTTCTCTAGTCTGCTTCCTGCCTCCCCATCAGATTGGGCATTTCCCAGGCCCAAGTTCTGAGCCTCCGTTGCCAATCTGGGAGCAGCTCAAGGGTCCATTTTACGTGGGAGACAGGCCAAGCCATGTAGCAGAAGAACTTGGAATTAGATCCTAGAGATGGCTTGAGGCACATCAGGGTCCAGTGAGACTGGGGCTGTGTGGTGGAGGCGAAGAGGGACCTTCCCCCACCCTCTGGGGACTCCCAGCTTTGTTGGAGGCCTCTGGTCCACCTTTACTTGGAGGCAGTTTTCAAGTGTCAGGACCGGGACTGTTCCAGGTCACCATTTCTATCCCCTGCCTCAGTGACTACTGTACAAACCCTCACGGATGCCTTTGATGCTCAATTTATGTGCATTGAATTTACTTCTGTCCCAAGGAGGGTAGGGAATAGTGTGAGAGTCACAGCTTGGAGGCAGAAGTAGTGGGTGAGGAGAGGAGGCTCCCTCTCCCAGAGGGGTCCCGGGACCTGGGTGGGTGAGCTGGTGCGGGTAGAGGCAGGGCAGAGGGCCGGGCAGGGAAACCAGGTCGTGAGAGACAGTAAGAAGCTGTGAACACACTGTGGGAAGGAGCGAACGGTGAGCTGAGAACTCCCTCCCTCCTCCCTCCAGAGATGCTATTTTGGGGGAGAGAATATATGCAGTGTAGGGGGCAGGGTGGGGAGCAGGCCAGCCTCCATGGGGGTCAGTTGGGCCACCGCTGCCTGCACTGTCCTGGTCATCTTCACTGGCCCCGGGCACCCCCAGCGCTTCCCTCCCCGCTGGGAAAGTCCTGTTCCCTGGAGTGTGAGAGCAGAAAGGAGCTGGGAGATTTGGAGCTGGCCTGTTGGCACCCCCTTGGGGGTCCCTGAGTCCTCAGATCTAGGAAGAAGTTTCTATTTCCATCACTTCCTTGGGATGAACACAGCTCAGCAGGCCCAAGCACTGCTTGCCCCCAACTCCATACTTAGGTGCTCTGCAAGGCCCCCCCGTTAGCATCAGGTAGGGAGGGACTTTGTTGCTAAAAGGGGGCCAGGGCAGAGGCCATGGCCAGGGCCGGGAGCGCCCGCAGGAGGCTGGACCCCTCCCCACCAGGAAGCCAGCCCCGGCTTGGCTCAAGGAGGCTGCATGGAGATTGCTGTCAGGCAGAGCCCTTGCCTGGCACGAAGGGGAATTCTTGCACCCCAGCTCAACCCTCTGAAGGGCCCTGACTCATTTTGGGATGCAGGCTCCAATGCCCTGTGGGTTTCTGTGGTGGTTGGGGCAGGGGCGGTGCTGGGGATGAGCGCGGACTTTTGTTTTCGTTTTTGGAGGTGGGCTGTTTCTCTGCCTGAGAGTCCAGCTCTACCTGAAGGGGCAGGTTGGCTGGGGTGGGAAGAAGGCCCCACTTCTAGCCTGGGAGGTGCTGGGCATGGCTGCGGAAGCAGGAACTTTGGGTTAGACTTTGGGAAGCACTTCCTGCAAAGACATAGGGACATATTTCCAAAGATGCACTGAGGGAGCCGGTCCCCTGGGTGTTTCTCACAGCAGATCCCTCCCTCTAGAGTTGGGGAGCTTGGCCCGATTTTGGGGCAGAGAACGGAGGCAGAGAGCTGAGGGGAGGCAGAGGGTGACCCACTGAAGGTGGTGGGGTTGGAAGGCTCCAGGCAGGAGGGGTGAGGGTGGATCCAGGCATCAGAACACGCATGTCTCTAAGCCAGAGGATGGGGTAAGGGATTTGAGGTGGAAGGCTGCAGGTAGGGTAAGAAAGTCCCTCTCACTGTCCTGTCACACTTTTCTTCTTCTGGCCTTGTGGCCCAGGGAGGGGAGGGGGAGGAAAAAGCAGCTCTGGGGGAGAGCAGACTGGTTCTTTCACCTGTGCCTGGAGCAAGAGGCCTGCAGGACCCTTTGGCAGGGAGACTGAGGTTAGCCCTAACTCAGAGCCCTGGGAAAGGTGACAGGCACTGGAGCCTAATCCCTAGGACAGAGCAGCTGCAGCAGTCAGCAAGGGGCAGAGAGCCGTGTCATTCTAGCCAGGACCCCCTGCTCTGGAGGGATGCCCAGGCCAGGCTTTCAGCCCAGAGGTGAGTAGATGCATGGGGCTGATGGAAGGGGGATCTTACCCGCTCCCCTGCGCCCCTGCCCCCGCCCCTTGGCCCTGTGGGTATTGCTGGAGCTGAACTCTCCCTTCCCCCAATAGGCAGCAAAAGCAACCTGGGGATGGGAGGTGAGGGGGAGGATCAGGAGATGGTGTGAAGGAGATAGTTCACCCCAGCATGGGTGAGGGGCAAGGAAGAGGACAGTGCCCCCTGGTGCTGGCCTCTGTGGTGTGCCCAGCTCACGTAACTCACGTGGGGGATCAGAGAGCCCCTCACCTGCCTTGGCATCCCACTCCCGCCCAGACTGGCAGACGCTGGTGCCTGAGGCCAGAGGAAGGAAGGGCAGGGGTGGGACTTGGCACAGGGTGTCAGCGCTACCGGAGTCCTCCGAACTCAGGGATTTGTGCCTCTCTGGCCCAGGCACTGCCCTGGCCCCCCACAGTGGGCACAGGTGGGTCTCCTCCCCACAGACAGTCAGGAAGATGCCCTGTCACCACATTGCCCTCCAGACTCACCCTGTCGCACTTTGCCCAGGTGGCACAAAGTACATGGACAGACCCAGTTAACACGCATGCCCCTTCCCCACCTACCAGGCTCTTGGGGACACACACCTGAAGAAACACACTCTTCCCAACACATGTGACAGGCACACACACAGTCTTACGCACCCAGGAACAGAGTGCCACACAGGTGTGTTTCAGGTGCACGACAACACACGCATGGAGTCCCACGTGCATACGATACACAGTCACATATTCCTGGCTTTGAAGGTGACCCCATTATCCAGTGGTGTGCTGGCGAGTGTTTAACAACTGGCTCTTCAATTTAGGCTACCGTGGCACCCAGCATTGAGAAAAGACACACGTAATCAGCCCTTGCGAGCTGGTGCGAGCCAGCTCCAGTCCACCACTCTGTTATCCTTTGTAGAAATCACATGATAAACTTTAAGCGCAGCTGGGCAGCCCCCAGGAGGGCTGCACCTGGGCAGCAGTGACTCATCAGGGCTGCTTTTTTTCCCCATGGGGTGCCTCCGCTTCCCTAGCTTCACTCATCCCCCACTCCTGCCCGGACCCCACTTCCTGCCCCTCTCCTTCTCCTCCTCCTTCCCTGTCCGCCAGCGCTGCGAGCTGTGGCTGGTTCTCAGCCACATCTTCTTCACCCTTGCTTCCTCCTTTCTCTCCCTGCTGTGGCCAAGGCCACCAGGTGTGGAGGGTGACAGGCCTATAGCTAATTCAGGCAGGCTTCCAGGAGGAGGAGGACAAGGCGGTACCATGTGTTCCCAAAATGCTACAACTTTCTCTGCCTGGGCTGCAGCTGACCTGTATCTGCCTCCTTCAGCGGAGCCCCTCCTGGTTACTTTTTTCTTCTCCCGGGCCATGAGGACAAGGGGTCTGGTCCATAGGAAACTGTGGGAAAGGGAGAGAATCTGCAGCTCGCGGGGTCGTGAGGGCAGGTGGTTAGAGCCGTGCTGAGCGTGAGCGCCCCCGCTTCTAGCCGCGCTCTGGGAGCACTGTGCCACTTCTCAGAGCTTCTGCTCCTCCAGCTGAAAAAATTGAAGGGACTGGATTAAGTGGATTTAATTTCCTTCTCGGCTCTGACATTTGGTATTCTGTAGTTCTGAGAGTCTTCTAAACTCTACTCAGTGGGAAGTTTCCCTCAGAGCTAATCTTGCTCTCTTTCCCTGCAGCTCAGGATGGAGGTGGACAGATGTGGTTTGGGGAGTACACATGGGAGACTCCAGCAGCCTCTGTTCATCTCACTGTGGCTTCTAGATTATTCCTGCCACACACCACACACACGTAACGAGAGAGAAAGGGAGGAGGGGAGAGAGGAAGAGGAGAAAGAAGGAAGAGAAAGAGAAAAAGGAAGGACGGAAGGAAAGAAGGAAAGGGATGGAAGGAAAGAAAATGACATGCAAGGAAAGAAAGGAAAAGAAAAAAGCAAAGCAAAGCAAAAAGTCTCATCCTAGATCCGGAAAGCAGCCAGCCTACCCAGTGGAGTAGCCAGGGATCCACGGAGGGGCTGGGAGAGAGAAGTGTTTCTAGCTGTCATAAACCCTGTCCATGTGAATCAGTGAGGTGGGTGCAATTCTAGGTCTTTCTGAGCCTTGGGCTGAGTCGTGCCAGGGCAGAGTGCCTGGGCAGGGGCTGGGATCCGGGAGACAGTCCACCTGCTGCTGCTTTGTTGCCCCTCCTGAAAACAACTGAAACCACAAAATTGGCTTGTGGTTGGGTGTATATCAGTCACTGCTATTCAGCTTGGCTTCCTAGGATGACTAAGGGGGTTGGAAGCCCCTCCCATTAGCCCCCCACATTTTCAGAGGAGCCAGAGGCCAAGACGGAAAGTGGTTTTCTTTGGAGGCTTTTGCTACAGTCTGAGCTGTCAGGTAGCACGGCCTGCAGGCACGTCTGCTGGCTGAGGGGTTGGGAGTCACCAAGGTGGGGGTAGCATTATCCCTGGGCTTCCTCACCCAACTGCTTGAAGTAGGAAGGGGCTGAGACAGAGGACACTTGGGTCAGCAGAAGAGTCTCCTTTCAATCTCCTTCCGGCTGCAGTTCTCAAGGGAGCCGAGTGAGCTGCTGCTGAGGGCAGGACCGGGCACTGGGGCTCCCCCTGGGCAGGGCCTGGGTACCTGCCAGGCAGCCCCGCTGGTGCTTGAGCCCACGGAGAATTCAGGAACTGCCCGAACATCCCAGCAGGAAAGAAAGGAATCCCTTCCCTGATTCCGCCTGGGCTTAGAAAACTTGCAGTCTGGGAGGCGGGACGGTGGGCTCTGCCCAGCTCAGTGCTCCCTTCTGCTGACTTGAGCCCATCCTGCTCTCACTAAGACTCCATCTCTCCCTCTTGAGATGAAAGACTAGGAGTCTTCTCAGTGCTGACCTTGTGTGTATCCATGATGCCAGTGAAGAAGGGGAAAAGGCCACTGCATGCCCCCTCATCACACTTCCCTCCTGTCCCCAAGGCACTGCCTGCCCCAGCACTGCCCTTGGCTCTCTTTCTGACTGTCCATGGTCTCAATTTCTCTCTCCTTCTCTCCCTCCCTGGCTGTTTCTGTTTCAGCTCCCTGATTCTCCCCACCCCACCTCCAGGCTCTGCGGCTGCACGTGAGTGCTTATAGATTGCTGACTCTGGCCACTCGCTCCCCAGGATCCAATTTCTCCAAGGCTGAGACCCTCCTCCAGGGGCTGGGGGTGGGTTCTGATGTCCCTTTGAGCCTCTGACCTGGTGGGAAGGTGGAGGGTCTGCCTGGCCTGTAACCTGCCCCCCGCCAGCTCCTGCCGAGAGGAAGTGGGGTGAGTCTTCTGAGATGCTAAGTGCCCACCTCCTCTGGACTCCGGAACCCTTCTCACTTCAGGCAGCCGCGCGGCGCAAACCTGCTTAATGCCGGGGGATGCAAGTAGGGGAGAGGACGCTCGCCAGATTTATGACTCTGGGAGGGATGGAGAGCACGTGTGGACACAGAAGGTGTGAAGAACATATGTGTGGGAAAAGTTTGTGTCAGTCATAGGCACCGCAGAGGCATGACACCTCCCTTCCCCCAGCCTACCCTCACCCTGGGGGCTTAGGGAGTCACCCACACATATCACCCCCACATGTGTGTCAAGCGCATGCACATGCACTCATGCCAGGGGCCAGTGGAACAGGACGGGGGAGCTGGGCTGAAGGGGGGGGAGGGACAGGAAAGCAAGGCAGCCCCACCCCCACCCATGGCCGTACCCACCGAGTGCCGCCTCCCCGTGGCTGGTGAGGTCTCTGCCCCCTTGACTTTTCCCAGCTTCGAGGAAACACCTCCCTTTAGGGGAAAGCGAGATGGTGAGGCGAAGCAGGGGAAGCACTGACTCTCGGCGGAGGCATGAGCCTGATTTTCCAGTCCGGGGCGGGGCGGAGGGAGATGGCACTGGGGACGCCTGGGCGATGGGGCCTGACTCAGAGCCAGAACCACAGGGCTCTGCTGCACTGTTGTCGGGGAACAAGAAGCCACCCGGTTTATAAGAAACTGCAATTCATCTCTACCCTCTTCCACCCCTCCGCAAGGGATCAAGGTTAGATTGAAGAAGAACTTACAGCCTGGGGCAAGGAAGGGACTCTCCTTCAAATTGTTTTATTGGAAGTCTTCCCTGGCTTTGTTTAATAACAGTATGTTCCAGGGGTTTAGATCTTTAGAAGAGTCTGGGGCCCTTGATGTCATCGTATGTTGTCAAGGAAAGCCTCCTCCTCGCTCTCAGCCGAGAGCAGGAACTCTTAAGCCTCAGATGCTGTCCCCAGAGCTGCTGCTGAGGCTGCAGCAGGGGCATACAGGGGTCCCCAGATTCATAGCAGTCACATGGAGGGGGTTGGAGCAGCTGGTAGCTCCAGCTGGCTCTGCTGCCCTGCTCTTGGCCACTGCCTCACAGGTCCCCAGGTGAGAAGCAAGAGAGAGAAAGAGCGCAGGTTCTATTAATTAGCAGGAGGGCAGAACTGAAGGTGTGATGAACTTGGGCATGGGCAGAAAGTGGCATCTCCTTCCCACTTCCAGGAGCTGCCAGGCCCCCTCCCCACTCAGGCAGAAGCAGCTAAGGGCTTGGGTGTTGGGCAGTGGGCTCTGCTGCCAGGGCAGAGTTCAGAGAAGTGAGGAATTTCCCTGCCTCCCACCCTGCTCCTGGAAACCAGGATTCCCGGATCCTTCCCGTCTCCACCCATCTTCCTCCACGGCCACCAGGCCTGGCCTGACCTTGGCTGTGGGACTGAGCCAGTCCCTGCCCCTTCAGTCCCCAAGCCCTGCTGCCCACCCCCTCCCATCAGTGGGATGGGGTTTCCTGAGTAACAGAGTCCAGTTCTGCAGGGTCATTCGACAGAAAGGACACCCAGAGAGGTAAGAAGAGGAGGCCCAGGTTGAGGAGAAGGATGACGTTAGGACACCAGGAATGATGTCTCCAAATCAGGGGAACACTCACCAGGTGACATGAGGAGGCTCACCTTTCTCCAGACAGAGTGAGGGGGAGGACTGTGACCAGGGCTGGGTTGGACAGGACCCCTGCAAGGAGAGAGGAACAGCGGATATAAGTAACTGAGAGCCTGGGAGAGTCGTGTCACCCGCTGAGCCTCAGTTTCTCATCTGTAAAATGGGAATAACAGTAGTTATCCTCTTCATGCAGATGAGCGAGGCTCAAACGAGGAGCATGCACGGTATAAGCATAAGGGCTCCTCAGGAGGGTACCAGCTGTGTGACCTTGACAAAGTATTTAACTTCTCTATACCTCAGTTTTCTTGTCTGTAAAATGGGGACAGTGGTCCCTGTCCAGTCGCCCTCACACCATTGCGAAGTCTAAGGAAATCAAGGGTAAGAGTTGCCAGGGGTGTTCTCTGGTCTCACCTTCCCCATGGCCCCAAGCAGCGGTGGGAGGAGGGGTGATCAGGAAGAACTGGGGTTTTTCTAGTTTCCAAACTCACTGGGGTTGAGCCAAAGTACAAGCTAGACTGGGCAATGTGTCTAGGATCATGGGAGCCAGGGAGTCCTGGGACACAGCCCATTCGTGGGGCCCTGAGCCCTGGTTGGTGACCCCAGGTCAGAGTGTGTATGTGTGTATGTGTGTGTGTGTGTGTGTGTGTGTGTGTGTGTGTGTGTGAGAAAGAGAGAGAGAGAGAGACACAAGGTGATGGGTCCAGATCTCCATTCCCAGTTGCTAAGGACTCGCCTGATCATAACCATCCCTCCCCAACCCACAGAATGTCAGGTTCTGGTGCCAGCGACTGGAAAGAAATGGACACAGGCATGGGGAAGGGGTGATGGTGGGTAGTCACACCAGCTTTATGCCCCCTGTGGCCAGAGATGCGGTCTAGGGGCCTTCTCTGGGCCCTGCACAGAGCGCCAGCTGCCCGTGGCCCTGGTGGGAGGAGGCTGGCTGGATGCCTTCTGACACTTCCTGGCTAACTGGGGGTCTGAGCTGCAGAGAGCAGGCTCCCAGGGAAATCTCAGACACTCGTGTCAGAGCAGATCTGCGTCTGGGGTGGTAAGTGGGGTTAAACTCAAGGTCAGACCTAGCCAATCCATTTTCGCGCCAACATGGCCTTGGGTGCCCTTCATGGCAGTGGCTGGGACCCAGATGCCCACTCAGCTGGAGACAGCACTGCTGGGAGCCTAATGCCTGGCTTGTCCTGCTCCGGACACTGGTTGCTTGCCTGCTTTCTGCCTGTGCCTGGGATTTATAAGGAAAGGAGCTGTAGCATGTGGATCCCAGGCCTCCGCTCCACTCCTGAATTTCAGGTGCTAATCTCTCTGTGAGTTTCAGCGATCTCAGAAACGGAAATGGGATTGAGCTGCAGTACAAGGGGTTGTGGGAAGACAGCTGAAAGAATGTCCCAATCTTAAGTAGATGAGGTTTGAGGTGGCTCTAAACTGCCCAAACAGTGGGAAGCCAGGGAGATACTACCAGGCATCTCAGATTTCTGTACAATCAAGACACAGTCAATTAGCCTCCAGCTACTAAGTGCTTAGAGACATCACCTTGTCCCAGGCTCCTGGGTCTCCTACCTCATTCCTCCTCACCCTCTGCCTTTCCCAGGCCACTGTCATTTTTAATGATTCACAGCAAGAGTTGGGAAGGCAGGGAAGGAGGGAAGGAGGTAAAAGGAAGCTCTGAGAACAAGCTGGAGGGCCAAAGTGGACACCCAAGCCAGAGGCAGGGTTGGCAAGATGACAAAGGGGATGGAGTGGCAGGTGAATTTGTTTAGATGGGCAAGAAATGTAGGATAGGAACTAATCGATCAACACCTATGTGCACATATGGAAATAACATTCATCGGAAATCAAGCAGGAGGGAGGGGGGAGGAAGGGATGGGTAAATTCACACCTAACGGGTATAATGCACACTATCTGGGGGAGGGGCACACTTATAACTTTGACTCAAACAGTACAAAAGCAATTTATGTAGCCAAAACGTTTGTACCCCCATAATATTCTGAAATTAAAAAAAGAAAAGAAATGTAGGGTAAGTCAGCAAGCTGCCTTTGCAGCAGGAGAGCCCAAGGCTAGAAGGTAAGAAAGGCTTCCAGATGGGGCAACAGTCTCAGTGTCTCTGGAATGGAATTTGTGTGTATGTTGTGGGTAGAGAGGGGTGAGCAGAGGAAGAGCTGCGTGGCCCTGCCTTTGAGGAGGAAGATGGCACAACAGGAAGGCCAAAGTGTCCCTATGAGACAGGGCTGAGGGAGGCAGAGGGCCAGCTGCTGGGCCTGCAGCCTGCCTGTCCCCACTCCCAGCTCACCCGCCCCCTGCAAACACTCCTCAGCGCTCCCACCCCACTTCGGCCCACAGCCCTGGGGAAGCTACATGGCGTTCTCACCACGGACCCAGTGCCGGCTGTGGCTTCTTCCCTCTGACCTATTTTTTAATCATCTGATGGGATTTTTCCCCCCAAACCAAAGTCCTGGCCCCCTGGGCCCGTCAGCTCCACCGCGTGTCAAAACCACCCCTGTCACTTTGCGTTGGTTTTTCAGTCCAGCCAGCCCCTCCCCGCAGGGCCTGAGAGCGCCTGCTAATTACCCAGCTGCTGAGGGCCCCCCACTCCTGCCCCTGCACCCCCAGCTCCGACAGAGGGGCCCTGGAGGACTGCTGGGAGAAGCTGGGGCCTCCTCACCCTCCCACTGCTTGGCAGGAAGTCCTTCCTGCAGTCTAACCTCCATGCTTCCCTCTGTCCTGATCCTGGTGGTGCTGAATCACAGACACAGAGGCTGTTGGTACTAGAAGGGACTTTGGCACTCCTCCTTGAGGGACAGAAAGGGACAACCAGTCTTCTGCCCTGGGTTTAGGGATGTCTTCTGTCACCCTGGCTCTCTCACAGAATTCTAGGAGATGGTCTTTGCCAACTGTTTCCTTTTACAGAGCAGAAAACTGAGGCAGAGAGAGGGAGGGGGCCTGGCCCAAGGTCCTCTGGGCTAGTGGGAGAGCCAGGATGAGAACCCAGAGTGCCTGTCTGTCTTTCCATCTGTTTCCTGGTTTTCCCCACTGTCCCTCTGTCTCTGTTTCTGTGAGATGCTGCCCCTACCCCCTGGGTATGGGTAACTGGTATGTTCTCTGCCCTGCCCTCTCACCCTTGCCCTTTGGCCCGGCAGAGCTCTGTCCTGGTGTTTCAAGGCTGGCCGGCTTGCGTCAGGCACCATTTAGGAATGGGGCTCGGTGCCTTCATCTCTCCTTCTCTCTTCCTCATCATCCATCCCTGGTCAAGCCCATGAGTCGGCCCATCTCGCCCCACCCTGCCGCGTTAGCCACGTGGATGAGCCAGAGGGCCCTCGGCCAGGGACAGCAGGCCAGAACAGACTCCCAGATGGTGGCAGTATTCACTATGAGAGCTGGACAGACCCCGGGACATTGTCAGAGACGTGTCATACAGAGATAGACACAAACACACAACAGAGACTTCAGCAGGTTCAGAGACCCAGAGAGCACAGAGACAGGTACAGAGCCACACTCAGGACGACGCAGAGCTTTCACAGTCCCAGTGGTAGAACTGGACGTGAAGAGGACGCACCGAGCAGAGTCAGACAGCAGCAGAGAAATGTGGGGACTACGAGAGACTCGGGCACACAGGGAAACCTATGGCTCATGGGAAGCCAGAGAGAGAGGGGCCAATCAGGGGTTGCTTTGCTGTCCCATGACCAGAGGCCCTGGGGGCTGGGGATGAGGAGCAAGGAGGAGCCTGGCCACGTAGGGGTTAACCCCTTGGCCTGTCCCTGCCCCTTCAGTCCCTTCCCTGGGGCTTCTTTTCCCTCCCTTCTCCCCTAGCTATACCCAGGCCCTGGGCATTCCCCCCCACCCCCACTCCTGGTAACCAGACCCTGCTTCCTGCCTGAGATTAGGGGCCTGTCTGCTGAGATTCCCCAGGAAGGGTGGGGGCACAGCCTCTCCCCGGGGCCTCCCTGAAGCTTGGGGTTGCCCATCCATACCCTGGCATGCCCCCCATTACAGAGTTACTCACAGGCCCAACATCTTAATGTCCCTTCAGGGGAGCACAGGAACCCTAGGCTGGGAGCACGGTGGGGTGCTACGCATGTGTGGGGGTGTGGAGGGCGTGGGTCTTATGTGAAGAGCTGGGCTCCAGCTGAGAGTGGCCAGAGATGGAGGGAGGATAGATAATTGGAGGCAGGATGCCCATGGAGAAGGAGGACTGAGAGGCAGAAGGACCAGGCCTGGCTGAAGCCCAAGATAAGGACTACTCAGCCTTGAGGGGTGTGCGGTGCAGGGAAGGGTGACCCAGCCTGGGGATGACAGCCTGGAGCCCTTGACCTTGGGGTGAGCCCTACATTGTGTGTTCACACTGACCACCTGGTGCCGGGTGCTGGGGACTCGGAACTCCTGCAGCTGTCACGGGGGAGTTGGGGGAGAGGGTTCTACAGGTGCTTGTCCCTCCCCTTCCCCCCTCCCTGGCTGTTAATCCAATAGTTCCGGCCAGGCTCTCTGAAGGACTGGCACTGGGGGGGGAGGGTCAGGGAGGGTGTGGGATGGGCAGAGTCAGATGCCCAAGGAGCTCTGGGAGGCTGGATGTGGGACAAGAGCAGGGGGTGGGGCTGCAGGGACTGGGTCGCAGAGATTTCTCTATCATAGCTTTGTGTACTGAATGCGTGCGCACACGTGGGCGATGGTGTGTGTGCACACGCGTGGGCGATGGTGTTTGTGTGCAGGCTGGGGTGTTGTGAGTCCACACCCGAGGGGCAAGTGGGCTGAGGAGCTTGAGAACTCTGGCCCCTGGGGTCACCTTGCTGGGAACTCTTTGGGGCCAGAGACCAACCCTAATTTACCTTTGTGACCCTGAAGTCACCAGGGTCTGGCTTATCTCAACCCTCAGTACCTGAGTCTCCAGGAAATGATGTCTGGACATCAGGAGGGGAAGCCTGTCCCTGGGCTCTCTTTTGGCCCCAGGCCCTTTGTGGAGGCTGGCGATGGATTTGAAGGACACCCACTAAGCCAGAGCAAGGAAAGGGAAGATGCAGGTACATGGGAGAAGAGGAAAAAGGGAGCGTTTAGCACAGCCTGAGCCTCTGTTCCCCTCAGCCTGTACCCTACGGACCTGGTGAGTCCTAGCAGAAGGTCTGGTAGCTCCAAGTACTGACAAAGAAACCAGAGAGGTTAAGATACTAGAACAGGTCACAGAGCCAGAGAGGGATGGAATTGAGGTTCCAACCCAACTGCTAAGTCTCCCCACCCCATTTCTCTCTGGCCCCGCTCCAGCACGCCGGCCCCCGCCTCTGTAGATGCCCCTCTCCCCTGCCCATCTCCTTCTCTTCTCCTTTCTTGCATCCTCTTCTCGCAGGCTGACCTGAGACTTTCTCACTGAGTCACGTCTGGGTCTCTGACTTTGAGGTCCCTGTCCCCCTCCAGCCCCAAATCTCTTTCAGAAATGCACCCTCAGCCTTTCACTTTGCTCTTTCTTTCCTTTCATGCCTCTTCCCCACCTCACTGCCCACCTCTCTTTCACTGTCTACTCTCTCACCGCCTCCAGGGCTGTGCCCAGGAGGTGGAGGGCAGAAATCCTGGTCATGGTGCCTCACTGTGTGCTCTGAGATTCCACCAACAGCCACCGGCCCTGCTCCCCCATATCCCTGCTTATCAGCCTCACTGAGCCCATCCGGGTCTCTGGGGGACTCAGCACTCCACACATTTTTGGGAGAGGCCCCACGTGGCTGGTAGATTCTTGGGTGAGGAATCATCTGGTCCTAGGGCTTTGAGAAGGAAATCTCCATGCTGTGGCTGCCATCCCCAGGCATTAAAACTCCTCCCACACCCCTTGGGACACACACACAGCAAGTGCAGGGCACACGGACTGTCAGGATGGGACGGACCTCAAGGTGGGAGAACAAAATGCATTGGGGCTGAGAGTGGCTTGTGTGGACTCACTCCCTGGAGTCCTTAAACGCACAAGTTCTGGAGACCCACCACAGACCCAGGAATCAGACTCTCTAGAGGCAAGTCCTAGAAATCCACATTGGCGCAGCTTCCTGGCACAGTTTGCAGCCCACAGGTGTAGCAGGTGCTGCATGAGCTCCAGGGAGCCTCTCTCAGTTTGAGTCTTGATGGGAAACAACTTGAAAGGAAGCCTTGAATACCGGCAGAAGACAACAGCGTGGAGAGAACCAGTGTCCAGGCTGCGCAGCTGGGGGCGATTTTGTTTTCTGCCTTCCACACCTTTTCTAATGTGATCACATGATTGATTTTTCATTCATTATTATGATTCTCCCTCACTCTTGTAGGAAGAGCACTGGGCCAGGAGGTGAGAGACCTGGGTTCCAGCCCCAGCTCTGGCACAAATAAGGGTGTGTTTGGTAAGTTATTCTGTTTTCCATATGTTATCATCCAGCCTGCCTCATAAAACTTGATATTGGTTGGAGACCGTGTCTCTCCCAGCCCGGACACGGGGTAGGCCCTGTGTTTGTCACTCCCGCCTCACCAGGGCCAGCCTTGTGGGTGCTCTGCTATTGATGGGATGGGAGTGGGGCCAGCAAGGGCAGACTCCGGGGATCCCAGAGGGTCTCATCTCCACACTCCTCTTTTCCCCTTTTCAGCCCTGGAGCCTGGGAGGGGAGTGAGATGGCAGCTGGAGGAGAAGGTGTCACTGCCAGGGTTCTTCTTCTCACCCAAGCTGGCAGAGGGGCGGGACTGGCAGTGGTGACACCAGGGCCACTCAGCCCCCGCTTTTCACAAGCACTTTCTTTTTTGGGTGAAAGAAGTTGGAGGGAGGGGGAGAGGAATCTGCGGTTCAGGAGCCAGGCTGTAAGGGTTTGTAACAGCCCATCAGGTTATAGAGAGATCACCCCCAGCCTCCCTCTTTCTCCAGACGCATGTCCCCAGGGCCACCTGATTCTTACATTCATAATCTTTTCTGCCCTGGAAAGCTGGTGGGAGCTCAGGCCATCCTGTTCAGAGGCAGAGGGATGGATCACTTGACCTGAGGATTAGTGCGGAAAAGAGGAGGGGGAGAAAGAGGGAGGAACAAGACTCCATTTGGCCTTCCATAGCCAAGCACTCAGCTAAAATGTTTCCCAAAAGAGGCGTCAGCATTCAACAGTCTCATGTCTCCTGGGAGAAATCAGTCATTCAGGAGGGTCTTTCTGAAAGCTCTCATGTTTCCCAAAAAGTAGGCAGTGGTCCCAAGGTCACCCTCTCTTTCAATCAGTGCTGCCTCACTTTGAACATGAGGCGGAAACTTCCTCCTTCCTCAAGGGACGGGGCAATGGCGGGTAAGGGGAGGAGGCCAGTCCTGGGTTTCTGGTACTGCCATGGATCTGGTCTCCATCCTCAGGGGATACACTGATTCTCTCTCCCCTCCACCCTCCCTGGGTCATGCCCGCCTCCTGGGGTCCCCAGCTTTGTCTTCACCTGCCAACCTGCCTCTTGGTTCAGCTCTAGTTGGGAGCAGAGAGTCCCCATGGGCCCCTAAGGGTGAAGCCCTGTTGGGCTGGGACAGAAATGTAGTGCTGAGGCTAGTCCCCAGGGGAGAACTGGGGAGGGCTGGGATGGGGCGGGGGGAAGAGGAGAGGTTAACCTTAAATATGAAAAAAAGTTAAAGTATTTTTCAAAATACTCTTAAAAATGTAAATCTTTACCTATACATTGACATGCAAAAAATTCCATGTGGAATGAGCAAAAAATACACATTACAAAGCAGCATGTGTGGTGTTTATATAAATTATATGTTTGTGCATGTATGCAAAAGACAGAGACAGTGAGATAGTGTCCAAGGAGTGGGAAGGTGTCTGGGAAGGTGTCCACCCAAATGTTAATTCTATTGGCCTTTGGCGGGTGGAATTTGGGTTGATATATACAGTCTTGTTTTTACTTTTCTGTGCTGCTTAAATTTCCTACATAAGCATGTTTCATCCTTATACACAGGAAAACTCCCAATGATGCTATTTTCAATTGCGGGGAAGAAGGATAGTTTTCATCATAGAAGAGTCTAACTACGTTCGTTAACATAAAAGGAAAATGGAGAAAGAAAACCCTCCATAGTCCCATCCCGGAGGCAGCCCCTCAGAGCATGTGGTGGGTTTCCTTCCTGTCAGCCTGCTCCGAATCTGTTCAAAGCAGCCTTTCCATCCAGGTATCATAATAGATTGGAAAGTGCCGTGCACTACCCCGTCTCATATAAGGCTCACAGCCCCCCTGAAAAGTAGATCTGTTTATTTCCCACAGTCTACGGAGAAGGCATGTGAGGCTGACTTTCAGGCGAGGGAAGTGGCTTGTCCAGGTCACATATACCTGAGTGACAGACAGAGCCAGACCTGGGACTGTCCGCGCTGGCAGCCCAGTGTTACCTCCAGTACTCGTGGCTGCCAAGAGGGTGGGGGAGCTTTTGTGGGCCTCGGCTGCTCTGATGCAAGTCCCTTTAAAGAACTGTTCCCGCTGCCCCCCAGGTAGGTTCCAGGTCTGCCCCCAGTGCGGGAGGTCCAAGCTGTCCCACGTGGACCTCTGGCTGGGAGAAAGAGGGCAAACACTTCACGCAAAGCCACCTAGCACAGAGCCTGGGCACACAATGGGCATCCATAAAGATCTGTTGAATGTTCATGGTCGAAGTGGCTTCTAGAATGCGAGTGCTGCGAGAGGGCCCAGCAAGTTCCATTTCAGTCATCCCCAAAGGCTTCCAGTAGGAGACGGCTTTGAGCTGAGCCTTCAAGGATGGGTGGAATTTCCCGAGGGTCCCGGGCAGAGAAATGGGGCAGCGTTTAAGGTGGCAAGGTTGACGTTCCCAGAAGGCAAGGCTTTTAAGCGTGAACCACAGGGCGCGCGTGCTTGCGGGACTCTGTGGTCTCCACGGTGCCGGGCCCTTCAGTCCTTGCCAAGAGCGTAAAATTTGCTTCGTATTAGCCGCGAGGGGGCGGGGTGAGGCGGGGCGGGGCTGAGGTGGCGGGCTTGGGGGACACGGAGAGCTTCATAAAGCCACAGCAAAGCGCCGCGACGCTAGTGACAGCGGCCCGCTAGAGAGGGAGCCCGGGAGCTGCCGCGCGCCAGTCACACGCGGGCGCAGGAGCCAGGCGTCCTAGCCCGGGCTCCGGTGGGGTCCCTACCCCGCCCTCGGGGCCCCGGCACCCCCCCCCAGTCCTCCAGCCCACGCGATCCTCTCGCCCGCCCCCGCACGGAGAGGGGCCGGTCCTCGACGGCTGCGGGAAGGTGCCAGTCCGCCCCGGATGGGCATCGTGGAGCCCAGCTGCGGAGACATGCTGACGGGCACCGAGCCGATGCCGGCGAGCGACGAGGGCCGGGCGCCTGGCGCCGACCCGCAGCACCGCTACTTCTACCCAGAACCCGGCGCGCAGGAGGCTGCCGACCGTCGCGGGGGCGGCAGCCTGGGGGCGTCCTATGCCGGGGGCGCCCTGGTGC
Organism: Lepilemur ruficaudatus; assembly: GCA_963574885.1. Lineage (NCBI taxonomy): Eukaryota > Metazoa > Chordata > Mammalia > Primates > Lepilemuridae > Lepilemur > Lepilemur ruficaudatus. The sequence goes on from CAUYRT010037247.1 coordinate 57,900, forward strand.
CCGCCCCGCCGGGCCGCTTCCTCGGAGCCTACGCTTACCCGTCCCGGCCCCAGGCGGCCGGCTTCCCTGGGGCTGGCGAGCCCTTCCCGCCGTCGGCGGGCGCCGAGGGCTACCAGCCTGGGGATGGCTACGCGGCCCCGGACCCGCGCGCCGGCGTCTACGCGGGGCCGCGCGAGGACTATGCGCTGCCCGCGGGTCTGGAGGTGTCTGGAAAGCTGAGAGTCGCGCTCAACAACCACCTGTTGTGGTCCAAGTTTAATCAGCACCAGACGGAGATGATCATCACCAAGCAGGGCCGGTGAGTGAGGCGCGCCTACCAGTGGGAGCCTTGGCGCCCGTGCGCGGAACAAGGACTTTTTTTCTGGCTAGGTATTGCTAGGGACTCCGTGTCCCTCACAGTTTTGGTTTGAGCTTTAGGGGGCGGTGGGGTTTCGGTGAGGACTAGGGAGCTCTGGAGGGTTGTTTGTGCCCAGAGTGTTACACCGACAGCCAGAGAACTCAAAAGGGGGGCAGATGAGTGTGGGCGCGATGAAAAGTCACCTTGGCTTAGGGGAAGGGCGCCTATGGCTTCCCCCAGAATTGGTGTGTCCCCTGCCTGGCTCTCTGCCTGAGAGGGGTCGCGGTGGCCAGCGGGGAACGTGTGTTCTGCGTCTGACAGAGCAGGACGCCTCTTAGCCCCACGCATAGGAAACTGGAGGGGAGGGCAGAGTCTTGCAGTGTGGGGGACAAGAACCCGGCCCCTGATCTTTCAGGCTCCCTGTGCCCTGCTCCCCCGCCCGTTTGCTGCTCTTGTGCTCAGGTCAGCTTTGGTATGTGTGTGGGGAAGACTGGGATTTGGTGACATGGAGAAGCAGTCGCCAAGTTTCCTTTCCGGTCTGTCTTTGAGATCGTATGTCTGGTGTGTGCATGTTGAGGAGGGTGGGGAGGAGTAAAGCTTGTGGGGGGCACAGCTCCCTTCCAGGCACAGATGCCCTCGGGCCTGAGCAAGTGAAGCTCATGCAGGGCTCTGACCTGGTGGCCAGCCCCACGTTGCACTGTTTGAGGCTGGTCCCCTGAGAACCTGCCCACACCTCTGTCCAGGTATTTGCCTGTCCAGCCTGGGGAAGTTGGGAGTGGGGGCTCCATGGCTCCAAGGTTTAAGAGTCCCCCAGTGCTTGAGCAGTAGAGTTTGGGGTTGAGGTTGCTGCTTCCGGATAGAGCCTCCTGTCTGAGGAGAGAATGAGAAACTTGAAATTTGTGTGCTATTTGTTTAGTAAGCAACACCCTGAGTGGGCCCTGCCTGTGTCTGGCGTGTGAGAGTGAGCGCGCACCCACTCCTCCCAGTGGGGCCTGTGTGGGCAGGGGACCAGCAAGGACCTCGTGTGGAGGGGCTGTGTCATTGGTGGCCCGTGGATGATGGGTCTGAGGTCGGGGAGGTGTTGAAGAGCTCATACCAAGTATGGGGCTTGGGGTGAAGGCAGGGGTGGGGAGGAGGCCGTGCTGGGCTGGACTGGCATTCAGTCTGGGCATTGCTAGAGCATTCTTCCCTCCAGACGATTTCTGTGGGATAGCCTAGGATGGAGGGTCCTGTCCGCCAACCACAACTGGCTTCAACTTGCTAAGCTCTTCCTCTTTCCCTGGGATGAACCCAGGGAAGTTGGCATGTTCTTTTGTGTCTCCATCTTTCTCTCCTAAGCCTTCTGAGAATTCCTCTTTGCTGCCCCCAATCCTAGTTCCCCTCTGGGCGTACCCAGGCACAGCCCAGGCTTCTGGACTCAGTATGTCTGAATTGAAAGGAACCCTGAATTGAATGTCTGAATTGAAAGATCCTGAATTGAACCCTGAATGTCTGAATTGAAAGATCCTGCCCAATGCTCTCACTGCGCAGGCAGGGAAACAGGCCCGGAGACAGCCAGAGACTCTTCTGAGGTCACACAGCGCACACATTACTGGTAGAGTGGGCACCAGAGCCCGGATGGTAACTGCCTGGGTTTCTTTCTCCGGCCCTGCATGTCCACCAGTAAAAACAGCCACCCACACTCTCTGAAGGCCCCGATGCATTCAGAGTGCTTTCACTTCCATTATTAAGCTGTGCGTTAGGTAGGCCAAGCAGTCTCCCCATTTTACAGGCGAGCTATGGGGATATCTAGTGGCTTATGCTCTGTCAAGTGGGGCCTTCTAACCTTCCACTTGGCCTTGTGGTCAGGAGGCCTTCCCACCCTGGGGCCTGCCTGGGGTCTCCCCCCAGCCTGCTGCCTGGCCTCTGCCCCTCCAGCCTTGAGGGATGGGGTGGATGGAGCATCTGCCAGAACTTCGGGGAGTGGCCATTGCTGGGCGGGCTGCCCGCCTGCCCATAGGCTGTCTAGGGAGGCACTTCAGGGTGTGATTCTCGAAGTGTGTGTCGCCATCTCTACTCCCACGGCCTCCTTTCCCTCCATGTTCCCGCTGAATAATTCTCACTTGACAAATTTTGTTGTCTCCCTTTTAGATCCATACGCTTGCATTTTTTATTATGAAAAATTCCACTACATATCGAAGTGGGCAGAAAAATGTCCACCTCTGTATGGAGTGGAATTTGTATGCAGCGGACGCCCATCACCAGTCAACAGCTGTCAATATGGTCCGATCTTGTTTCCTCTTTATCCTCGTTCACTTCCGCCTCTCCTGCCTGCAACTACATTAATAGTGCAGTAATTAGTAAGTTCTAGACATTATTTCTCTCCGCATTTCTAAAAACGACTTTTAAAAAAATAAACACAATACCACTAGCAAACCTCAAAAAAAATTCCTCAATATCACCAAGTTTCCTTGATTGTTTCATAAATGTGTGTGTGCGTGTGTTTTACAATCCTCACACTTTTTGATCCATCCTAAGTGGCTACTTTCGGCATTTTGTGTCCCTGTTGGAAGGGGGCAGTGGCTCCTCACCGTTTCCTTTGATGCCCTTCGTGGATGAGGCCTCAAGGGCCCCAGGGTGGGGTGGAGGGGCCAGAGGACACACGGCCTTCAATTCAGTCCCACAGGCCGTGAATCACTCCTGTAGCTTCTCAGCTTGGGCTCCAGTGATCTGGGAAGTCCGTGGCCATTTCCTCTCATGACAGGCTTTTGGGCTCAGAGAACAGCTTCCTTTCTCCCCTCCTGCTTTGGTGGGCTGACCTGTCCCTCTGTGGAGTCCTGTGGCCCACGGAGGGACAGGCCAGCCCACCACCAACCACATCACCCACGGCTTTCTTCCTCTTTGAAAAATTCTTCCACGCCAGGCCCACCCACAGCCCTGCAGCCTTTCGCCTTGTGCTGACTCACTCCTTCCCAGATCCTACCTTTCCCCACAACCCCAGACCCATCCCTTGGGGTGGACCAGCCACGCAGGCCCACTCTCCCCCAGGGATGGGAATGGGGTGGGGAGCAGGGCAGTGATTCCTGGGTCCAGCGACTGACCAAGGCCTATCACATGGGGCTGGCAGAGGGTTATTGAGAACACAAAGCCGGATTGGGCCCGTAGGAGATTTTGGCGTCTATGTTCATGTGTCTCTGGAGTTTTGGGACAGCCCGATAGTGCCCCACACGGACGTGTGCTAGGGTTTCTGCGTGGCCTGTGTGTGTGCTGCCAATGCGTTGCGAGTATGTAACAGTCGATGGTAGACTTTCCCAGTGGAGGAAGAGAGAGGCCCTTGTCTCTGTGCGTGTGTGGGTGTGTATTAATTGCTGGCAATCCCCACTTTTCTGGGTGTGATTGGTTGATTATTATAATTAAGATAACTTTGGGGAGCTGTGTTGTTAAGTAGCTCAATTTGCATTTGGATGTGTGTGTGAAGTTAGGGGTTGGTAAAACAACAATTTCAGTCACACACAGTCCTCGATACCCTCATAGCCATTATGATTTTCCCTTGTCCACATTCCCAACTCTGAGAACTTTTTAGATCTTTAAAAAAAAAATTGGGAGGAACTTAAGCCTGCTTTCTATTAGGGCTGACTGGCTCCATTTCTCTTGGGGCGGGTGAAAACAGCTTTGCTTTTTGTGTGCTGTTCGCCAGTGGCCGCCTGACACTATTAAGGGGATCTGAGGTTGGTAGGAGGAGTAGGAGAGGGACATCCCATGATGTCCGAGCACATTTTGCATTTTGGTGGGTACAATGCCAGAATACCCTTGTAAATGGTGGTACCAAATTTCACTCCGACCAGTAATCTACAAGGGGAGAGGACTCGTTTTCCCACAGCCTCATCAGCAGGAAATGTTACGAGTTTTCCTTTTTTTTTTTTTTTTTTTGAAGAGATAGGGTCTCACTATATTGCCAGGCTGGTCTCACACTCCTGGCCTTAAGCGACCCTCTCACCTCAGCTTCCCAAGTAGCTGGGACTAGAGGCTTGAGCCACTGCATCCAGCTTGTTATTACTAATTTTTAAGCATTTTTGCCAACGTGACTGACAAAAACTCGTGGGTATTTATGTATTTATTTTTGAGACGGAGTCTCACTCTGTCACCTGGGCTAGAGAGCCATGGCATCAGCCTAGCTCACTCCTGGGCTTAAGCAATTCTCCTGCCTCAGCCTCCTGAGTAGCTGGGATTACAAGTGCACATACCACACCTGGCTAATTTTTCTAATTTTGCATTCTGGAACTGGGGAAAAAAATAATAATTTTTCTATTTTTAGTAGAGACAGGGTCTCACTCTTGCTCAGGCTGGTCTCCAATTCCTGAACTCAAGAGATCCTCGCACCTCGGCCTCCCAGAGTGCTAGGATTACAGGCGTGAGCCACTGGCCTGGCCTCGCCTTATTATTTTAATTTGTACTTCATTATGGTGAAGTAGAGCAAGTGCCAGGTGCTCAGGATCTGGATGGGGTACGATGACCCTGCAAATCATCTCGACACTGGTCGGTCCTTAGGGGCAGCAGAGGAATTTGAGGTCCTGAGGTCTTTCCTCTAAGGGTGGGACGGTAAGCAGTTTTTTGGGGGGCCTCAGTTTGGCACCAGACCCATCTCTACTTCCGGTTCCTTCCCAGAAAAGTGTCATGTAAATCAGGGGCTATTTTGGGATTTCAGCTGGTGGTGATTCCAGAGTTTTAGGGAGAAACTGAGATCTCCTTCTCCTGTCCCTTTTCCCTGTCCTTTTGCTGTGTCTTCTCTATTTCCCTCTGCTAGTTAGAAAAGCGAGATAGAGGAATAGAGACCACTGCATGTGCGCTGCAGTCAGAAGACCCTGTCTCTGCGCTCCCACCAAGGGACAGTCACTTAACCTCTCTGAGCTTCCGTTTCTTCTTTTTTTTTTCTCTGAAAGAGACAGGGTCTCGCTCTGTCACCCAGCCTGGAGTGCAGTGGCGCTATCATGGCTCACTATAATCTCAAATACCTGGGCTCAAGCAATCCCCCGCCTCAGCCTCTGAGTAGCTAGGACTACAGGTACATACCACCATGCCTGGCTAATTTTTTTTATTTATTTTTAAAATTTATTTTCTTTCCTTTTTCTTTTGATAATTTTTAAATTTTTTTTATTTATATTTTTAAGGGGTGGGTGGTTGTGAGGAGGGGTGTACAGTTGCCTTGTTTGTTTTTGTTGTGTTTCAGTCTCACTCTGTCGCCCTGGGTAGAGCGCAGTGGTGTTATCATAGCTCACTGCAACCTCCAACTCCTGGGCTCGAGAGATCCTTCTGCTTCAGCCTCCCGGTAGCTGGGGCTACAGGTGCATGATGCAACGCCCAGCTGGGTTTTTTTGTTTTTTTTTTTTGCTTTTGATAGAGACAGGGTCTCACTCTTGCTCAGGCTGGTCTCAAACTCCTGAGCTCAAGCGATCCTCTTGCCTTGGCCTCCCAGAGTGTTAGGATTACAGGCATGAGCCACTGTACCCAGCCTCGCCTGATTTTCAAAATTTTTGTAAAAAAAAAAAACAAAATTGTAGCTGTGTGAGCTGGCTCACACCTGTAATCCTAGCACTCTGGGAGGCCAAGGCAGGAGGATCGCTTGAACTCAGGAGTTTGAGACCAGCCTGAGCAAGAGTGAGACCCATCTCTACTAAAAATAGAAAAATTAGCTTGCCATCAGGGTGCACCCTGTAATCCCAGTTACTCAGGAGGCTGAGGCAGGAGGCTTGCTTGTGCCCAGGAGTTTGAGGTTGCAGTGAGCTACGATGACACCACAGCACCCTGGCCCAGGCAACTGAACGAGACTATCTCCAAAACACAAAAAGAGGCTGGGCTTGGTGGCTCATGCCTGTAATCTTAACACTATGGGAGGCTGAGGCAGGAGGATCACTTGAGCTCAGGAGTTCAGGACCAGCCTGAGCAAGAGTGAGACCCCGTCTCTACTAAAAATAGAAAAATTAGCTGGGTGTGGTGGCCTGTGCCTGTAGTCCCAGCTACTGGGGAAGCTGAGGTAGGAGGATCCCTTGAGCCCAGGAGTTTGAGGTTGCAGTGTGCTATGATAACACCACTGCATTGTACCAAGGGCGATAGAGCAAGACTCTGTCTTTAAAAAAAAAAAAAAGTGTCAAAAATTTTCTCCCAGCCTCAGTTGTTCTAAGCCTAATCCCTAACCTTTGATTTCTCAAGTCAATTGGTGTGCTGAGCTCCCGGGATCCAGGGCCTGGAACCAGAGCTCTGATTCCTGCTCAGGGTCCTCCAGCAGAGCTAGAACCATATGGTTCTGGGCCTGGGAGAAGGTACGATGGAGGTGGGACAAGGGGAAGAGGAGCTGAGTTTCACATCTTTCAAACTCCCCCCCTCCAGGAAAAGAGTGCTGTGGTATCAGCCTAGCTCACAATAACCTCAAACTCCTCACCTCAAGCAATCCTCCTGTCTCAGCCTCCCGAGTAGCTGGGACTACAGGCATGCACCACCATGCCTGGTTAATTTTTTCTATTTTTGGTAGAGATGGAGTCTCACTCTTGCTCAGGCTGGTTTTGAACTCCTGACCTCAAGTGATCCTCCTGCCTTGGCCTCCCAGAGTGCTAGGATTGCAGGTGTGGTGGCTCATGGCCTCGTCTTTCGAACTTCTTAACCGCTTTCAGAGGAAAGATGGCCAGGAGTTATACTTTCCATTTACAGGTGAAGAAACCAAGGTTTAGTTTGAGAATTAACTTCTCCAAGGCCATAGGGTACTAAGTCTCTTTTTCTCAGCCCAGATAGTCTAGGAAGACAGGAATGTGACAGACCTTCCTAGGATGTCTTCCTAGGGATGTTGTTCTGGAAACCTCTGGGGACTAGAACCCACCGCAGTGTGTTCCTAGGCCCCTGGAACTCTCCTTCCTCCAGGGTTCCTGACTCGTGGACCAGAGCCTTTCTTTCCACCGGCTCCTCATGGGAGGAGAGGGCGAGTGTGTGGGAATGAAAGGCGGTTCTGATGAGCGTTTGATCCTGCCATTCTGAAAACTCTGCTCTTTCTTCCTGCAGAAGGGGAAGGCTAAGCCGTTGGAGCCGGTGCTGGCACCGATGCGGGTGGAGGCGTGGTGGTAGTGATGGTGCGGCTGGTGGTGGTTGTGATGGTGAGGGTAGGGTGGTGGTTGTAGTGATGCTGACCCTGATGGAGCTAGTGGTGATAGTGATGGTGGTTGTGATAGTGGACAGGGCGATTGCAGTAACAGCGGTGATGGAGGAGGGCTGGAGGTGATGACCGTACAAGAGTGCTTCTTTTTCTGAATCTATTACTCTGGTGCAGTGGGGGATGAGTCCCACCCCTAACTTCCTCCACTTTTCCTGGAAACCAAGACTTTGAGCATGAGGATGGTGTTCTTATAGAGCTTTCTTTTGGGAGAATGGGAAGCTCCCTATCTACCCTGGATGTTTAGCAACTTCTCTGAAGAGGGGGCGGGGTGGGGGCAGGCCATACTGTAGACATCCTGCCCAGCAGGATGGGCAGGGAGGGCCTGTGGGCGGGCGCCCTGGGACCCAGGAGTGTGTTAGCCCTGGGAGAGCCGTGCTGGAGACGATGGCTGGAGCGCTGAGGCTGGAGGACCTGCGAAGGGCCGGCTTGTACTTTTGCCACCTCTTAGGAAGCGAACTCAGGTCAGAGACAATGGTGCAGGCGTATGTCTAGCAACCGACCCTCTGAAAGTAGTCATTTAAAAAGTCCTGATTTGTAGTGTTTGCTGATCGCCGTGGTGTAACTACTCCTACTATGGCTGATTTCAAGCTACCAACGTGATGTCATTGAACGTGGGGTTGGGAAGAGATGCGCAGAGCACCATTGTCTGGTATCTCCACGGTACGCATGCAATAGACACAGATAACCTCAAGAGCAGGGACGATAGTAAAACGCAGTAAAATGATTGGGCAGTGATGAATTTTGAGTTTTTATTACCTTGGTTTTTGATAAGATATTGGATTGTAAGTTTATACAATTTAATCTTTAATTATGGCTGTGTTTAATAACTGGCTGGCAAACTCCCTGAACGTTTTCCAGTTGGCTCTCGGGAGTGGGTGGCAGCCGGCTCCAGCACACCACTGACGCCTGCGCATGGGGTGACTGGCCACGTGACGGCTACTGGAGGTCTCTCTGTTCTCCCCAGGCGGATGTTCCCCTTCCTGTCATTTACAGTGGCTGGGCTGGAGCCCACCAGCCACTACAGGATGTTTGTGGACGTGGTCTTGGTGGACCAGCACCACTGGCGGTACCAGAGCGGCAAGTGGGTGCAGTGTGGAAAGGCCGAGGGCAGCATGCCAGGTGTGTGTGCCCTTGGGTGCGGTGGCCACTCCGTTTCTCCAAGACTGGGCGCCCCCTGGTGGGCCCCAAGCCCCTGCCCCCAACATGAGGATTTAATTCCCTCTCCCACCCCATCCCACCCCATCCCATCCCTCCTCTGGCTTCTGTTTTGTTTGTTGTCTCTTTTCTACTGTAGCCCATCCTCTGCTTGGGCCTCTCCCCCTGCCCCACCCCACCTGTCCTCCCTCTGCATCCTTCTTCACATGTCCCCTCTGAATAGGCAAAGCCCCACCTCACCAGGGTCTGTCCCTGGGGCTGCATGCCAAAGAGCTTCACTGTCCGCAGGAAACCGCCTGTACGTCCACCCAGATTCCCCCAACACTGGAGCCCACTGGATGCGCCAGGAAGTTTCATTTGGGAAGCTAAAGCTCACGAACAACAAAGGGGCCTCCAATAATGCGTCCCAGGTAGGACCTGCGCCTGCAAAGGTGGCCTCCCTCCCTGGGTCTGAGACTCCCCCAAGGCCACAGGGGGTCCTGCGAGGCCTATTATGTTCTATGAGGGTCATTTTTTCTCCCTTTTGATCGCTGGTTCTTTCTCACCCCCCTTGGGAGGAAGATGAGATGGGAGGAAGTGGAATCTGAGAAGGGGGGTCACATCCAGGCCAAGCCAGCCTGGGGGTTTCTCACCAAATCCCAAGTTGCCATTGCTCGTGCAGTGGGCAGAGCACTGGGCACAGAGTTGGGCCCAGTGGCCCCAGGAAATGGATACACAGTTTCTCTAGATCAAGTGCCCTTGCCCTAAAAAGCCTTGTGTGTGTGCTAGTGCGTAGGTCACTGTGGATATCGGGGGTAGAAAAGGGGCCAAGAGGCTAGGTGGTGGCAGGGCAGGAGAATGGACACAATGACCTCAGGGTCCTTTCTAGCCTCACGTGGGGCCAGCTGCGGGTGGGGGTGGGGGATCCTTCTACTCCCTCCTCCCTGCCCCCTGCGACCGTCTCGCTCTGTCCTCAGATGATCGTGCTGCAGTCCCTCCATAAGTACCAGCCCCGGCTGCACATCGTGGAGGTGAACGACGGAGAGCCCGAGGCCGCCTGCAACGCCTCCAACACGCATATCTTTACCTTCCAAGAAACCCAGTTCATTGCGGTGACCGCCTACCAGAATGCCGAGGTGAGGGCTGCCCGGCCTGGGTGCAGGGCTGGCCTGAGCCTGGGACGCAGCGGGGGCAGGCGGGGCTGCAGTCATCCTCCGGAGGGATTTTAGAAGTTCCTGAGCCCTAGACTTGGGACTCAGAGGGCTCTGTTTCCCCTCTCTCTAGATTACTCAGCTGAAAATTGATAACAACCCCTTTGCCAAAGGGTTCCGGGAGAACTTCGAGTCGTAAGTGCCACTGGGTTCAAGTCCCCTTTGGTCCCTCCTGAGATGGGACTCCAGATCACGTCCTCTGCCTGCCCTTGAGGAGAGGGTGCTGGGGGGTGGGGAGGGTGCTGGAGGGTGGACCTGGGCAGGGAAGGAGGGTAAGGGAAGGGACATGCAACAGGTGGGCTCTCAAGGGACCATTTCTGCTGGTGACCCCCGCTTTCTTGCCTCCTGTTTTTTTAGCATGTATGCATCTGTTGACACCAGTGTCCCCTCCCCGCCTGGACCCAACTGTCAGTTCCTTGGGGGAGACCACTACTCTCCTCTTCTACCCAACCAGTATCCTGTTCCCAGCCGTTTCTACCCTGACCTTCCAGGCCAGGCCAAGGATGTAGTTCCCCCGCCCTACTGGCTGGGGACGCCCCGGGACCACAGCTATGAGGCCGATTTCCGGGCAGTCAGCATGAAGCCTGCATTCCTGCCCTCTGCCCCTGGGCCCACCATGTCCTACTACCGAGGCCAGGAGGTCCTGGCACCTGGAGCTGGCTGGCCTGTGGCCTCCCAGTACCCTCCCAAGATGGGCCCAGCCAGCTGGTTCCGCCCCATGCGGACTCTGCCCATGGAACCTGGCCCTGGAGCCTCAGAGGGGCGGGGGCTGGAGGACCAGGGCTCCCCCTCGGTGTGGACTGAGATCACCCCCATCCGGCCGGAGTCCAGCGACTCAGGACTAGGCGAAGGAGACTCTAAGAGGAGGCGCGTGTCCCCCTATCCCTCCAGTGGCGACAGCTCCTCTCCTGCTGGGGCCCCTTCTCCTTTTGACAAGGAAGCTGAAGGCCAGTTTTATAACTATTTTCCCAACTGAGCAGATGACGTGGTGAAAGGAACAGAAACAGCGTTATTAGGTTGGAGGACACCGCTAACTTAGGAAACAGAGTCAGGACTGAGAAGCCCCCGGCTCCCTCTGTCCCTTCTCCGTACAGTAGTTGGTTGGGGAAGAGGGGGGCCAAGAAGGATTCTGGGGTTCACTTGCTGCTTCCTGGCCCACGGTGAAATGTGACAGGAGTGTCCCCTGCCCCTTCCTCTGCCCTAACTACAGTCATTTACCTGGTGCTGCTTCTGGCTGTTGGTGCCCAGGCCAGAGAACAGGAAACAGACAAGGAAAAGGTCTTGGACACAAAGGAGCCTCTGAGCGTCTGGCAGGGTGGGTGGAGTCAGGTGGGGAAGACCGGGACAGGAGACTCAGCCCTCTTCCTTTGTAAAGTAACTTTCCACGTTTTTGTTTGCCTGTGTGTTAATCCCTGATCTGAAAAGAAATAATACACGGATTTTATAACCATCAGCCAGCCGGGGTGTGGGAGAGGACTCAGGTGACTTTGGGCAGCTGGCCTGGCCTCCACCTGCTCGGACAGTGGGGTTCAGAGGAAGGGGCTGGAACCGGGGGGATGGCGCACATCTCAAAAAGCAAGAGATTGCTCGTGGTGGTCGTGCGTGTGTGTGTTCATGCGTGCACACTTTTTTCTTTTTCTTTTTTTATTATTTTTTGAATGGGGAGGCTATTTATTTTATAGAGAGTGGTGTCTGGATGTATTTCTTTTGTCTTCATCACTTTCTGAAAATAAACATGAAACTGTTGAGTGTGTTCTGCCTCAGTGCCAGCGTGGGGGGAAATGGGGGGCACTCAAATGGGGGTTGCTGGGGCACAGAAGCTGTTCTGTTGGCTCTCGTTTCTGGGGCACCTGCTGGAAACCTGAAGTGTCTTCACTCAGGGGATACACTTAGTTAGAGCAAAGCCACATGTACTATCTCAGCACTCAGGTTGGTGGTGGATGCCACCTCTTAAGCCATCTTGGGACAGAGAAGTGTCCCATGGCCTTTGTGTGCACTCTGAGCTGGGGAGGAGGGGCCTGAGGGCCGGGCCAAGGTGGGGTGGGGGCTCTCCGGCAGGGGGGGCACTTGATTCCTTGTGCATTTCTTGCAGCCCTCCCTCTTTGTCTCTAGGGCTGTTCAAGGGTTAAAGAAGTAAATATGAATTGAACCATGTGAAATTGCCATTTTTGTAGGTCAAGAAAGCCAAATATTGGCAAATTTATGCAACCTAATACATGTACAGGGTTTAAGAACAGTGTCTGGCAAACAATAAGCACTCACTGTGCAAGCTATTGTTAGTATCATTTTCTCCATATTTCTATTATGTCTCTGTCTCTTCATACACACATGCATCGTGTTTGTAAAATGATACATGCTTCTTTTAAAGAATTCAAGCAATGGAGAAAGGTATAAAGACAGCAATAAATTATCCCAAGTCTCACCACTCATCAAGAATTATCATGGCCAGGTGTGCAGTGGCTCACTCCTGTAATCCCAGCTACTTGGGAGGCTGAGGTGGGAGGATTGTTTGAGCCCACTGTACTCTGGCCTGGGTGACAGAATGAGACTCTGTCTCTTAAAAAAAAAAATCATTAGCATTATATGGGTTAGATAGATAAACAAAATACTTTTTTCTTTTAAGAGATGGGGTCTAGCTATGTTGCCCAGGCTGGTGTTGAACTCCTGGCCCACGGTGCTGGGATTACAGGTGTGAGCCACTGCCTCTGGCCCAGAAATACTTTTATAAAATTGGAATCATACTAAAAATGCTTTCTATTAATGAAAACTATTGAATTTTCAGTTTATAGAATTTAATAATACAAAAAAAAAAATCAAACACACACAAGCAAAACCCCGAAAACTTTCAGGTGAAGTGAAGGGGCTCACTGAACTTCAGATAAATTTTTCTTCACTAGAAGGAATATTTCCTTCCTGCAAGAACACTTGAAAGTTATAAAAGAGTTTATGAGAAACATTAAGAGGTTGGAGTTTGCCTTACCCCAGTCCAGGGTGTGCTCCTTTCTAACAGGGGAACATCATCATGGGCTGTGGAGCCTAGAAAACGTCTTTTGAGATCACAGTTCACATCCTCTCCTTTACTGATCTGTACTCAGAGGCCATTTCATCACTTTATAGTCAGAAGTAAAAGATGAGACATACTTGGCTCCATCCTCTTTGAATTGGAAGCTCGTAATTTTGTAAATGACATTAGGAGTTCAGCCACATTGCTCTCTGTGAGTTCAGATTATTTCTCCCCTCATCCCTACACCTTGGCTGTCACTTCCTAAAGTTAATGGTATTGTTAGGTCATTTCCCTTCTTGGGGAACTGTTATTGGTAATTATAATACATCTTCCCCATCATTTAAAAATGATTTTTGTTTCCTTCTTTAGATATGAAGTGAAGGGATTTGTGATGGAGCCTTACTCTGCCATCTTTTTCCAGAAGTCTGGCTGCATATGTTTTGATGCCGTGTTATTTGGCTCATAAAGGTTCATTATTATTATTTCTTCACTATTAAATGTACCTTTTACTGTATGCACTGTGTGTATATGTGTATGCCATATATATCTATAATGTAGGTGTAAACTAAATACCACACAACTCAACAGCTAAAGCACTAATCATACCATAACTATCCATATTTTCCCAACTCATGTCTTGCCTTTCCCTCATAGATAACCACTATTCTGAATTTTGTGTTTATCCTTTTCTTGCTTTTTAAAATTAAGCATTAACACTTTATACAAGTCTAACAACTGTATTATATAGTTATATTTGTTTTGAACTTTACAAAAGAATATGCATATATATATAGTCTTAATTTTTAACTTAACACTATTTTTAAATTTCATCCATTTGTGGCAGCTAGCTATGTAGTTCATACATTTTCACTATTTTGTGATATTCCATTATGTGTATAGGTTTTCTAGAATTTACTTTTCTATGTTTCTACTGACAATTTCCAAATTTTTGTTATTATGAACAGTTTTGTTATAAATATTTTTGTACATGACTCCGGGTACCCAAGTGCTTAAGTTTCTCAAGTGTATATATCTATAAGTGGTTAGGGTCTGTGAGTGTTCAGTTTAACGAGAGAATGCCAGGTTGCTTTACCAATTTACACTTCCACCAATAATGTATAAGAAAACATGTTGAATTCCTTTCTAACTTTCTTTCATCAGTAGTAAGGTTGAGCCTCCTCATATGTTTACTAGCCATATGTCTCTGAAATGATCGTTCATAGCTTTTGCCCATATTTCTATTTGTCTATTTGTCTTTTTCTCATTGATTCTGGTTCTTTATATATTCTCAGTACCAATCATTATTTGGTTATTTATATTGCAGTTGTCTTCCTCCAGATTATTGCTCATTTTTCATTTTCTTTAAGGTAGTTTTCTGATAAACAGAAATTGGTAGTTTTAAGGTAGTTAAATTTAACAGTTTTAAATTTTGTGGTTAGTACTATGCTTTTTCTTATTTAAGAAACCCTTTCCTGCTTGAAGGTCAGAAAGATATTCATCTCTGTTTTTTCCCCTATAGGATTTGAAGGTTTTTTTGCATTTGACATTTAATTCTTTTTTGAGTATGATGTGAGGTAGAAATCCATGTTTGTTTGACTTTTTTTCTCCCAGCATGGATAACCAATTTTTCCTGGTTTTGTTTATTTTTGTTGAATAGTCTTTCCTTTGCCATGGTAATAGTCTGCCATGTGACTTCTGGTAGAGCAAGTCTTCTTTTTAAAATTTCTTCTTCTGAAGTGTCTTCACTATGCCAGCTCTTTGCTCTTCTGTATGCAATACATAATAACTTGGGAATTTTAGTGAAAACCTGATTGAGATTTTGACTGGAGTTGGGCTAAACCTATAAATCAATTTGGGAGAGAGAAGGGATAACTTTATGGTATTTGTCTTTTAATGAATGAACATGGGTTATTTCTTCATTTATTTAGGTTATCCTTAAGGTCCTTCAGTAAAGTTTTGCAATTTATAGGTACAGGTCTTGTATTTCTTTTCTTAGATTTATTTTTCGATATTTCTATTTTTCTCTATAAAAGGTGTCTTTTAAAGATATACGTTTCCTAATTGTTTGTTACTAGCATATAGAATTACAATTGATTTTTGTATATTGATCATGAGATCCAACCACCCTGCTAAACTCTCGTATTATTTTTTAGTGGTTTCCTATAAATTCTTTAGAGTTTTCTCAGCAACCAATCATGCTATTTCAAATAATGGCATTTTATTTCCTTCATTCTAATTATTATGCTTCTAATTTCTTTTTCTTATCTTATTGCACTGGCTAGAACTTCACATGCTGGTTTCTTGTCTTTGTAGGCATGATTTCCCCTATTAACTCTACTTTTTTCGTACATTTATTTGACATTTTTGCAGTTTATTTCTTTTAGTGGTCTCTATACATTTTAATATGTATGTTTAATGATGAATGATATTTTTCCCTCCCTTCTGGTCAATAGAAAAATTTTAGATCACTTTAGTTGTTATCTTTCCCCTTCTGATTTACTGTTGTTTTCCCTCCCAACTTACTCATTTCAGTTTTTTCTTTTATTAACTGCCATAAATTGAACTCCTTTATTATTTTATTGAGACAGTGCTTGTTTGGACTTACCTTTATGTTACCATTTTTTTAATTCACTTTTCCTTTTTCTGTATCCCACATATATTTTTTTATTTCAGCATATTACGGGGGTACAAATGTTTAGATTACATATGTTGCCTTTGCCCCACCTGAGTCAGAGCTTCAAGTATGTCCATCCCCCAGATGGTGTGCATAGCATCCAACACTTTTCCTTTTTTGTATTTCTAACTCTTTTCCTGGGATCATTTTCCATCTTCTTTAAGTAAATCCTTTATAAGTTCTTTTAGCGTTCTCTCTCTAAACTCCTCCCTATGCCTTTTTATTATAAATATTATTTTTCCCTTTAATATTGGGTGATAGTTTTGCTGAATATGAAATTTTCCACGGATAGTATTTTTTTCCTTATCATTTTATGTAAGTGATTCCACTGTCTTTGGGCTTCCATTTTGTTGTGAGATCTCCTGCTACTTTGATTATTATTCCTTTGTATGTCATCTGTCTTTTCTCTCTGCTTTGCAGATCTTCTGTTTATATTTCATGTCCTACAGATTCACTATGATGTGACAAGGCATGAATTTATTTTTCTTTATCATATTTGGGATATGTTGTGTTTTGTGGATCTTTGTATTCATGGTTTTCATCAGTTCTGAAAATTCTCAGTTGTTTTCTCTTTAAACATTGCTTCTTTCCACTGTCTTCAGTTTTACCTTTTGGGACTCTAATCAGATGGATGTCAGACATTCTCATTTTGTGTGTCACAAATATCGTTTGGGTTTTTTTGTTGTTGTTTTGAGACAGGGCCTCACTCTGTCACCCAGGCTAGAGTGCAGTGGTGTCATCATAGCTTACTGCCACCTCAGACTTCTGGACTCAAGAGATTCTCCTGCTTCAGCTTCTTGAGTAGCTGTGATTACAGGCACTTGCCACCACGCCTCCCTAATTTTTCTGTTTTTTGCAGAGGTAGGATCTTGCTCATGCTCTGGCTGGTCTCAAACTCCTGAGCTCCGTGTTGTTTAACCATGTACTCCTCCACCTGCTTTCTAGCTTCCAAAAATTTGTTGAGATTTATTGTCTGCTTTCTTCCCCTCTGCTGTTCTCTTTGCTCCTGGGGCTCCAAACATTTAAAACATTTGTACATTATCATTTTAGTAACCAATATATGAATTTGAACCTAAATACACTTCATTGATTTTTGAATGGAACCTGGTCAGAGGGTTGGCTTTCTTCTTTTTTGCTCTCAATTTCAGAAAATTTTCCTCAATTTTGTCTCGGACTACTTCCCATCCAGTTAGTATTTATTTTTCAGGGACATCCATAATTCTTTGACTTAATCTCTTTGACTTTGCTTCTCTTCCTATTACCTTATTTTTCCTCTTTTTGACCTTCTATCATGTCCTCTGGGAGAGATTTCCAAATTTGTCTTAATGATGGGTATTAACTTGGGGATAGCTGAAGATTAATTTCTAAGGAGACAGTGATCCAACAGGTCAAATATCTGTACTCATGAATGACATGAATGCCTTTGGGAGTGTCTATGGTTACAGCTCTCTTTTAATATGTTGTATTTTGTAAGAGTTAATAATGGCAAGAGTTTTATAAACAGCTGGGTATAAGCCCAGCCTCTCTGAGTGACTTATATCTAGATTACCAGGGGTTCTTCCTGATAGGGAAAAGGGACATAGGAACTGCTTCAGAAAACATCTGAAAAAACACAACTGCCTATGCTGATATCCTTACATGACAAATATCTTTGTGTAATAAAGAGAGATTGAGGCGTAGATATGTGGCTGAATCATGCTCAAACACACCAAATCAAAATGGTCTTTCACTACACTGATTTGGTTTTCCCCAGTTCAACTACGCTCTTTAGACCCTTCATTGGGAGTTTAAATTATGTCATTGAATTTTAGTTTCCTTTTCAATTTTGTTTTATCTCATTTATTTTTCCTCCACCCTGGACTATTATCTTTGTATCTCGGTTCATTCCTAATAGATTTATTTTGTGTCATTTAATATGCTAAACAGTTTCCTGAATTTTTCTTTTGGGGAGGTCTTAAAATGTCAGGATTTTGAATGAGGTAACTTACTATGTGGGATTATTAGCTATACATCAGTGAAATGAGTAGCTGAACTGTCACCCTTTTTGGACAAAATAATAGATATTGTATCTTTAGACCATACTCCTTTCTGAAAACTCCACCCACCCCCTCCAGCCCTCCAGGGGTAAGCCTCTGAAGGCCATGGTTATAGGACATGACCCTGACCCACTTCATATCCCATCATAACTGATTGGAAGAGGGTTGATTCATGAAGGATTTGGGGTTGAGAATCTTTAGTTAGTTTGGGGTGGTGCTTGAGTTTGGGTTGTACAAACTGTGAGCCAAGTAGAAGAAAATGCAGACAATGCAGTTTGTGGAGTAGGAGCAGAAGAGATGCAAAGAAATACAGGAATGAAAAACAAGAGGGGCCAGGCGCAGTGGCTCACACCTGTAATCCTAGCACTCTGGGAGCCAAAGAAGGAGGATCGCTTGAGGTCAGGAGTTCGAGACCAGCCTGAGCAAAATCAAGACCCCATCTCTACTAAAAATAGAAAAAATCAGCTGGGTGTGGTGATGTGCACCTGTAGTTCCAGCTACTTGGAGACTGAGGCAGGAGAGGAGGATCGCTTGAGCCCAGGAGTTTGAGGTTGCTGTGAGCTAGGCTGACGCCACTACACTCTAGCATGGGCAACAGAGCGAGACTCTGTCTCAGAAAAAAAATATACATATATGTATATATATATGAGAGGGATTGAGTGATAGCAAGAGTGAGAGTGAGAGTGAAAAAGAACTTCCTGGTTCTAATTCCTTTAAGAGCCTACTGAACTTCCTCTCTCTGTCCCCTGAGCCACTTCCACGTGGTAATAATAATTTTCCTTTAGTTTGGAGTGGGAGTCTGACACTTCTAAGAAGACCTCAATTAAGACACCCCTTCCCAGTCATAATAAGCAAATCACATCATTGTAAAAGGATGAAGATGTGACACATTCTGTTCCTATAGCGGGAATACATGTACCCAGCTCATCCCAAAGTAATATCGGACTATTAAGAAATAAGGCAGGCCGGGCACAGTGGTTCACCTGTAATCCTAGCACTCTGGGAGGCTGAGGCGGGCGGATTGCTCAAGGTCAGGAGTTTGAAATCAGCCTGAGCAAGAGCGAGACCCCGTGTCTACTAATAATAGAAAGAAATTAATTGGCCAACTAAATATATATAGAAAAAATGAGCCGGGCATGGTGGCACATGCCTGTAGTCCCAACTACTCGGGAGGCTGAGGCAGAAGG